>PVKP010001135.1:0-157584 GCA_004027715.1 Plecturocebus donacophilus
AATGGACAATTTAGAGAGGAACATAAATGAATTAATGGAGCTGAAAAACACAATACGAGTGTTGTGAAGTATGCACAAGTCTTAACAGTCAAATTGATCAAGCAGAAGAAAGGATATTAGAGGTCGAAGACCAACTTAATGAAATGAAACGAGAAGATAAGATCAGAGAAAAAAGGATAAAAAGAAATGATCAAAATATCCAGGAAATATGGAACTATGTGAAAAGACCTAATTTATGCTTAATAGGTATACCTGAAAGTGATGATGAGAATGAATCCAAGCTGGAAAATATTTTTCAGGATATTATCCAGGAAAATTTTCCTAAACTAGCAAGCCACAACAATACTCAACCCCAGGCAATACAGAGAACCCCACAAAGATATTCCTCAAGAAGACCAACCCCAAGACATCATCAGATTTAGACCAACCCCAATAATCATCAGATTTAGTCGGATTGAAATAAAGGAGAAAATACTAAGAGCAGCCAGAGAGAGGGGCCAGGTTACCCATAAAGGGAAACCTATCAGACTCACAGCAGATCTCTCAGTAGAAACTCTACAAGCCAGAAGAGAGTGGGGGTTAATATTTAACATCCTTGAAGAAAAAAACTTTCAACCCAGAATTACATATCCAGCCAAACTAAGTTTTACAACTGAGGGAAAAATAAAATTTTCTATGAACAAGCAAGAACTCAGGGATTTCATCACCACCAGGTCTGTTTTACAACAACTTCTGAAAGAAGTACTATACACAGAAAGGAACAACCAGCATCAGTTATCCTAAAAACTTACCAAAAAGTAAAGAATATCACAGTAATGAAGAATTTACATCAACAAATGGGCAAATAGCTAGTTAGCCTTAAATAACCGTATTTAACTCACATATATCAATATTAAGCCTAAATTTAAAAGGATTAAATGCCCCAATCAAAACAAAGAGCTAGACAAACTGAATAAAAAGTTAAAACCCATCAGTATGCTGTATTTAGACCTTTCTTATAGGCAAGGACACACAAAGACTTAACATAAAGGGGTGGAGGAAGATCTACTAACTTAATGGAGAGCAAAAAAAAAAAAAAACTATTTGAACACAGACTTGGAACAAGCAAACTTAATAAATATTTACAGAACGTACCACCCCATATCCAAAAAACATATATTTTTTCAATATTATATCATACCTATTCTAAAAGTGATCACATAATAGGAAATAAATCACTTTTTAGTAATTGCATAAGCATTTCACAGATTTAAATGAAATCCTGAGCAATAGAGCAAGATTCTCGCTCTCTCTGCCCCTTTCTCTTTCTCTTTTTTTCTCTTTTATTCTTCTTCTTTCTTTCTCACAAAAAAAAAGACTTACACATCTATAAATGATGTTGTTCTATCCTGCTGTTTTGAAAGATATATTCCTTGGCACATTGGTTTTCTATACTAGCTGTAAGATTTTTAATAGCAATCTTATTTCGAATTATTCCAGGAAATTCGAGGATCATTATGATGGAAAAAATAGTATATTATAGATGACAAATTATGGCAAGGTAGTAAGAAAAAAGTATCTGAAGAATTTTCATATGCAAACACCTCTGACTGCTTAACAAAGTAAAACCACATCCTAAAAATAACCTAGTCTACTTTTAAAAAATCATGAAATGAATATAAGATATTTGTTCTTTAAAATGTCTGTTATAAAATCAGAGAAGTGACAATGGTGCTGTATAGATAAGCATAAACCGTATGCAAACTAAGTGCCTCAAATCAGACCCACGTATTTATGTGAATGTAAAAGATCCTTGCATATATGTGTATTAGATAAATAATAAAAGGGGAACAACAAAATTTAAAGAAAAGTCAGATCATTTAATATCTGTTATGGGGAAAACTACTACACTACAATATGGTAAAATAATTGAGTTCAACTTTAAATTAATTAACCATTTGTGAAAGTTATAATAAAAGTAACAGAAGAAATATCAAATATCATCTTTATAAGCTATGTATGGAAAAACAATGCAAACAATACCCCCATGATATCAAAACTATAGATCTCAGAAACACTAAAAATAATGAAACAGTGTGTGATGCTCCCATCGTTGTGTCCATGTGTTCTCGTTGTTCAACACATTGTTCAGCAATGACCATACATGTGCATGTATCTTTATAATAGAATGATTTATAATCCTTTCGATATTTCTCCAGTAATGGGATTGCTGGGTCAAATGGAATTTGTATTTCTAGATTTTTGAGGAATCTCCACACTGTCTTCCACAATGGTTGAGCTAATTTACACTCCCACCAACTGTGTAAAGTGTTCCTATTTCTCCACAACCTCTCCAGTATCTGTTGTCTCCAGATTTTTTGATGATCACCATTCGAACGGGCATGAGATGGTATCTCAGTGTGGTTTTGATTTGCATTTCTCTAACAACCAGTGATGATGAGCATTTTTTCGTATGTTTGTTGTCCTCATATGTGTCTTCTTTTGAAAAGTGTCTGTTCATATCCTTCACCCACTTTTGAATGGGTTTGTTTGTTTTTCTCTTGTAAATCTGTTTTAGTTCTTTGTAGATTCTAGATACTAGCTGGGGCCTGTTGGGGTGGGTAGGTAGGGACAGTGGGTGGTGAGGAGGTTGGGGAGGGATAACATGGGGAGAAATGCCTGATACAGGTGATGGAGGAAGGAGGCAGCAAACCACCTTGCCACGCAAGTACCTATGCAACAACTCTGCATGATCTGCACATGTACCCCAGAATGTAAAGTATAATTTAAAAAAAAATGAGGAAAGGTCAAGTAAATTGAGAAGGGAAAGAAGTCCCAAGGATGGAAATTTCCACAGAGGTCACTCTCTTTTTAAAGGGCCGAATCTGAAAAGCTCCCCCTTTTCCATTAAATAGACTGCTGAAAATAGATGGGCTCCATTCTGTGTTTCTCCCACTCCTTGCTAGAGACAGCTCCTTAAAGAACCTTGTAAACTTCACATAACTCTTCATTTGGCTGAGATTAGCAGGACAATGTAGTCCAAGAAGGGCCAGACCTCATTGACCTCCTAGTATCTAGGGACTTAATGAACATGGAGCTAGCAAAGGCATTATGCCTATATATAAATTTTTAAAACTGGTTTATTACACCACATACTGTTTATACCTTAGTTTTATAATTTAGTTAATTCATAAGAATTTCTTCATGTCATGAAGTATTCTTTGAAAACATTACTCCTGTTGCTATAAAATTCATCAAAAAGGTGCATCATAACTAATTAAAGCTTTCCCTTCTTGAAAAAAAAAGTAATAAAACAAAAACTGTGAGAAAAGTATGAATTTAAAAGGTGATATAAATATTTTAGTAGTAATAAGAGTTTACTTTAAAACAAATTGGATTATTTGGAATAGAGGATAATTATATCCTGAAGAAAATTTACTAGGGACATACAACAACTCTGAACTTGCTTGCAGTTATTTAACAAGTTTAAAGGCAAAATTGAATCACATTAGATGTTATGTACATTATACTGCAGTATTTAATGCAAGTGACAAATATTAATACAGTTATAGACAATATGAGCAGCACAATTAATAAACTATATCTAGTGAACATAAATTTTATCACACAACGTGTAAGTAAATGCGAGGATTTTTTTTCTTTATTTTTTTTGAGGTGGAGACACGCCTTTGTTGCCCAGGCTGGAGTGCAATGGTGCGATCTCGGCTCAACACAACTTCTGCCTTCCGGGTTCAAGCAATTCTCCTACCTCAGCCTCCTGAGTAACTGGGACTACAAGCATGCACCGCCATGCCAGGCTAATTTTTGCAATTTTTAGTAGATATGGGTTTTTTCCATGTTGCTCAAGCTGGTCTCAAATTCACAACCTCAGGTGATACACACACCTCAGCCTCCCAAAGTGCAGAGATTACAAGCGTGAGCCACCTCGCCCAGCCTGCGGTAAATGAGACATTTACTAGAACTGTAAATGAGAGTAACTCATCTATCACAGAAAGAAAAGATTTTTGGTTGTTTCCAAAAGCAAGATTTGATTATACACATGAAATCATACCGAAAACAAAATTATTAAGGAAATCTAAAAATAAAGATAAAAGCAAAGCCACACCTGGAAAATTGAAACAATGACAAAGGAGAACATGTGATTCTAATATTAAATAATGCAAATTTTAAGCCAAAATGTATTATAGGAGACCAAGAAAGACATTTTGTCATGCAGAAATTCATAATTTATAATGAAAATGAAACATTTGTGAGTACCTATGCTCCAGATAACTTAGCAAATACCTCTATAAGTAGAAATTGGCCAAGAGACGCAAGAAGAAAACCATGTTAGCAATAGGGAACTTGATCAGTCCAGTCTCAATAAAAGATCAAACGGTCAGAAACTACATATGGGTATAGAAGTCTACACAATGCAATCAACTAGATAAATATTTCGGATAAATATAGACAGTTAAACTCTAATCATAGAGAATACAACATTTTATTCTTTTACATAGAAAAATCACAGCATTGATTATATATTAGGTGTAGACATATTACAAACTGAGCCCCAATCAAAATGCAGTCTGAGTAGAATTTATAAATACAGTTTAAAAGGATTTTTCACGTGGACATTACAAATTTCTATTAAAAAATACTTGGGTGAAGAGGTAAATGCCAGTTGAAGTTACGTAATCTCTAAAAAATAATGAGTGAAAAACTACGTATCAGAAATTCTACACTATATCAAATCAGTTAAGAGATGAACAAATCATAGCCATAAACATTTATATCAATAAAATTGAATGAATAAAAATACATGAACTAATTTCCTAATTCAAAATGCTGAGGAGGGGGACAGAAAACACAAATTAATACAATAGAAAAGTGAATAAAAGAAAGTTTAAAGTAGAAAACCCATGAAGTATATCATAGATAAAGAGTATATTTATTTATTAAATTGAAATCCAGTCCTTTGAAAAATAGACAAAATATATATTAAGAAAGATGCATACTTATAACTCATAAACTTAGATTTTAAAAACTTTATGAATTCAGAATTCTTTTAATGAATTGGCTCAGAAAAATGTAGGATCTGGCAAGACTGAAATCTATTGAGGCATGGGTGATGCTGCAGTCTCGCATACAAAAACTGGAAACTAAGATAAGATTTCTATGTTGCAGGTTGGAGGCAGAGATCGTTGGGGTACTTTAATCTTTGCTCTTCAGGCCTTCAAATAATTAATGAGGTGCAATCGCAATATAGACAGTACTCTTCTTTACTCAGTCTACTGATTTAAATATTAGTCCCCTCAAAAAAATAGTTTCACAGTAATGTTTATTAGTGGTGAACAAACAACTGGAGATCATAGCCTGACATATTATTATTGGAACAATTCTGTAAAGCAAGGTATTGGCATAATTACTGGGACATACGATGACAATATGCCATAACACAAATTTTAGGATGCATTACTGGGATATAGAATAAGAACTGTAGTCAGAAAATAATACCATATCATGCTAATTTCCAAATTTCAATCATTTTATTGTGGTTAAGTAATAGAAAATACACACTGAAATATTAAGGAGGAAAGGATGATTTACTCTCCAATGGACAGATAGATAAAGAAGATGATACCACAAATTGCCAAAATATTAACTGTTGGGGAATCTGAGTGATGTATGTGCTTTCCCTGAAACTCATCTATAGATAAGTTTGATTTCTTTTTAAGTTACAAATACAATTTTTGAAATTTATGTAGATTAAATCTCTAAATATGAAAAGCATTGCTATAAATCTTTTAGAAAAAATAGTTAAAATATCCGACTAGAATAAGATTTCTTAGCTAAATCAAAAAACTACAAAAAAAATTGCATAAATACAAAATGTATTTATAACAAAATATGCTTGTCTGAAAAGGTATAGCAAAGTAAATGACAAACCATGCAGATTTAACTATATTAACATTTATAATGTTTGATTTATACCTCTCTTTCATGTTTAAGAAAATAAATTATAACAATATGTAGTTGGTACAACTTTCTTCCCAAGCTCTAGATAACCTCTGAAGTTAGCGTGTAAATAAATCCCATATCACTTTGTATGATCACCACATATGTGCATGTGTATATGTGTGTGTGCTATTGTTTTTCATCATTAAATTTCACATTTATGCAACATACTAATCCTATCATTTTGCAATCAATATAACCAACTGAAGATTAGGATCCAGAATAGAAAAATATCTTTAAATAAATAATAAATAGATAAGCATATCAATTTTAAAAAAGAACAACAATGACAGGCAGGCAATTAATCAAATGAAGGGAAGATATATGAAAAATGCCCATTCTCACTAGTAATCAAATTAATCAAAACAGAAATAAGGCACCATTTTTTAATGCTCAGATTAGAAAAGCTAACATTGGGATTCACCAAGCACTGACATAGTGAGAAGAAGTAGAAACCCTTGGACATAGCTGGTTAGAGTGCAAATTGGTATACATATCTTGTATAAAAATATATTTTAATACACTTAACAACATTTTAATAATGTTTAATACACTTAAAATGTGCATATCCTAGCAATTTTGCTTTAAAATACTTGTTTGAGACACTCTTCTATGCTGGAATCACTTACAAAAGCATTTTTCTTAGCAGAGATTGTAGCAATAAAAAAAAAGAATAAATATACATTTCCCTTAGTAGACAAATGACTAACCTATTTTGTTCATATTTGTAATACTTTGCTGCAGTTAACATTAATAAAAACCATTTTACTGCATCAACATGTATGTAACTTAAAAACATTATGTTCAATCTAAAAAAGAATTTACAATATGATAGAAACTACATGTTTCTATTAACATATAATTTAATCATGA
The DNA here is from genome assembly GCA_004027715.1 of Plecturocebus donacophilus. Lineage (NCBI taxonomy): Eukaryota > Metazoa > Chordata > Mammalia > Primates > Pitheciidae > Plecturocebus > Plecturocebus donacophilus. The sequence goes on from PVKP010001135.1 coordinate 6,871, forward strand.
AGACTAATAGTATGCACATTTTTATGCATATCTACATACACAGTAAAGATATCAAAACATAGGATTTATACACATCAACTTCAGGATGGTATTTATCTAGCAATTGGGTGAAAGGTTATTCTGGCACTATACTATCGTAATTGTTTTTAATAAAAAGAGAGTGATGTGAAGCAGACACTGAAAAATATTAATACCTTTAAAATCTCTATGCAAGTACAAAGGGTCTGATATACTATTTTCTGTATTTTTGAAAGATTGACATTTGCCGTAATTAAATATACAAATTATGCATTACAGTATGTTCCCATAACCTCATATTTACAGAGATATCATTATTTTATGAATGGTATTTAAAAATTAGTTCTTCACTGCTCTCTAAAGTAAACATATACGTATAATGCTATTAGGGTAGAATGCAAAGTTGTCCTGCTTTTCTGCCTGCAAAGAAACATAATTTATAACATCTTCACAGAAGATTTTGAAAGTGTCCTCTCTTCAGTCCATGAAATACCAAAGTTCATCTTGTTATGGGAATTCCCACTATGACAGAAATTCTTAGCTCTAATTTGTGATGAAGGTGTGAGAACAGAGTTACACCATGATTCTCAGATGTGTCAATGTGAGAAAATGAAAAAGGTGGTTACATGAAGAGGTTGCAACTTAGAGGTGCCAAACAAAATGTAATTTTGGGGAGAAATAGACTCTGCAGAACTCTTTTTTTTTTACTGTCATTTAAAAACTTTCCAAATACTGTTTCCCCATATAAATAGAAGATCAAAATAAATGATTTGAATTTTAATGTTGCCAGAAACGCAATGCAGCTCCCTTTGAAGGAAGGATTTAAAGATTTTTTTAAAAAACTGTAAATTTCCCCTTTAATTTGGAAACTCAGATTTACCTTTGAGGCAGAGGACTATTTTTACCAGGGTATGGGAGGGAGGAATTGTAAAGATGCTTTAGTGAGCTCCTTGAATTATATAACTGCAAACCACGAAAAGTTAACTGACAGAATGCAGCCAAGAAACTTCCGACCAAGATTTTAACTTTTTTACAAAAATAAAATATGTAAATATTTAATCAGAATTGCATCCCTAGAAATTAGTTTTTTGTCTAATTTTAATGCTTATTTGTATTTCTGTAACCTAAACCTTGTTAAATTGTTGACCTGAGTAGGCGTCATATAGATCTGTGAGTGTTTGTGTGTGGTAGCATAGGGTGTGTGTGTGTGCATGCGTGCGTGTGTGTGTGTGTGTGTGTGTGTGTGTGTGTGTGTGTGTGGTATTCTGCTATTGTCCCAGCTCTAGCTCGTAGGAAAACAATGGTTTATACTGGACTACAGTCAGATGCACATGCAGGCTCTGTTTTCTCCTTGCCTCAACATGGAAGAGAGGTTGTAAAAAGAACTGGATCTGTGGGCAATAAACAAGAAAATGTAGTTCTGGTTTTCACAATGGTTCATGAGTTAAAAATACATCAGTGGGATGCTGGGAAATGTCTTTTAGTAGTAGTAGCACAACTTTCCTCACTGGAGCAGATGACATTAAAATAGGATACTTCTTCAGATGGTTGATGGTCCTACTGTTAGTGACATAAAGAAAGAGGTTTCTCCTTAAAGAGAAAATGGTCTCTTCTTTCTACAGGGTCTAGGGTCGGTGGGCCACATATCAGAAATATTGCTATAAGCTGCTCATTTTCCTTTGTTCCAGCCCTCTCCCGCAGCTTACAAGACATCCCCACCACTACCTATGGGAATTCACAGCTGCCCAAAATCTTCCCATATTCCTGAATACTGCTACAGGCAGAAAACTCTGCCAATGCATAAAACCTCAAGTTGCTTGAGGTGAGATATCCAATGCTCTCACCTCCAGGTAAAGGTGAAGAGCTATTTTGACTGAGGAAAAGCAGAAGCAGCCAAAGCCAACATACTTCAAAGAGGGACAATCCTGAGACCATGTGCCTATGCCATTAACATTGTAGGGCTCTTACCATTGGGATTGAAGCAGGAGTGTGTCTCCCACATAAGACACACCACAGACACAAGATAGTTTGGTTGCTGTGAGGAAGAGTGGCAGGCATCTTGAGAAATTCTCACATACAAAGGCCAGATGCAGGGGGTTGCCTAAGACTGGCACAAGACTGAGATAACAGAAGGCCCTCTATCATAAGCCTAGCAAGATGGAAGCAGTAAGTAACAGCAGTCTGCAGCTGGGGGCAGTGCAGTTGTGGGCTGAGCAACTTCCTTTGTCGCACAGGTGTACAGAGACAGCTGGGAAATGCAAGGAAACTGTCATTTCAGAGAAACTGGCATTGAATCGCGGATGCTGAAAACACACACACCCACAAAACCAGCACACCAGGCCCATCCCTCAAGGCAATCACAGATGAATTTGAAGCATTTGTGCTCTACTGGTAACCGTAGCAACAATAAAATTTAAAAACGGTTTAATCTCTGACAACATTGACTTAACTCCTTCACCAATAGCCTGACAAAAGAAAAAGTGCCCATTTTCAGCAAACATATTATTTGTATGTCTTTACTTTTATATACATGATATTTAGTATTCAATCACAATGTATGAGGGAAAATGGAAAGGAAAGAAAATTCTCTCATCAGGAGTAAAAACAGTCAAGAGAGCAAACTCAGATGAACCATATGTTGCAATTATCAGAAAAACAATTTTTAAAATCTTAATTAATATGTCAAAGAGTCAAGTGGAAAATACATAACAGATGGGTGATTGAAATAGAGATAGGAAGTACAGGAAAAGAAAATGTCAAATAGAAATTCAAGAAATAAAAACAAAGTATTAGAGATGAACAGTCCCTTTTTGAGGGCTCAACAATAGAGCAAATACAACAGAAGAAAGTTTAGTTCTGTTTAAACAAATTGAACTACAAAAGGAATACAGCATTCCTGATATGGAGGAAAATATTAAACTGTCTGGCATTTGAGTAATTATTATCTCAAAGGAAGAAGTGAGGAAGAATCCAGAGAAGAGGAAGTCTTTGAAGAGGTAACAACTGAGAATTTTTCAAAACTAATAAAAGACATCAAGCTATGTATCCAAAAAGCCAGAGGACACCCTAGAAGGATAGGTACAAATGAAAACAAAGAAAAATACCTTCACACATTATAGTCAAACTAGTGGTTACTAAGGATAAAAAGGAAAATCTTGAAAGCAGATAGAGATAAAAGCTATCATGTGGAGGAGTAAAGACAAGAATTGTAAGACAAATGTCAGTATATAACAATCAATTATGCAACCCAATTCCTACCAAAATCCCAACAGAATTTTCCAAGGATATATACAAGCCTATACAAAAATGCGTACAAGAAGGTACATAAATTAGAATAGCTAGAAGAATATTTTAAAGGAAGAATAAATTTGAAATACTTACACTACAACATTTTAAGATGTCATCATTATCAAAATTAAGTCAGTCGAAGACCAATGGCATATACATATAAATCAATGGAAAAGAATAGAGAACCAAGGAGTAGAACTAAACAAATATATTTGATTGACTTTTGATAGAGGTGCAAATGCAAATCAAGAAAGAAAGAATGTCTCTTCAACAAATGATCTGGAACAACTGGACATCAATAATAAAAAAAAATCTTGACACATACCTTATACCTTATACCAATAGTGACTCAATGCACATCATAGATCTAAATGTAAAACTATAAAACTTATAAAAGAGAACATAAGAGAAATCTTCCTGATTCAGGGTTAATGAATTTTTAGACATGACACCAAAGTCATGATCTGTAAAAGAAAAATAAATTGATAAAACAATTTTGACTTCATTCTAATTAAAAACGAGTTTTACAAGGTCCCATGGGTCTATAGTTATTTCAAGTAATAAGGTAAAATAAATAACTGTATTTCTATAGACTAGCAATGAAAAAGCCATTTATGAGTTGTATTTTATAGCTTTGTACACTGATGAATACAAAATATTGATGAGAGTAATAAAAAAAGACCTTAACAAATGAAAATCTATTAACTTTTGACAAGATTAATTCTGAATTTATATAGAATAGCACAAATACTAGAATAGCCAAAGCAATTTGGAAAGTAAGACCAATTCTGGAGACTTCATACTACTTGATTTCAACATTTACAGCTGCAATAAATTAGAGGATATCTTATTTGTGGACAATAAATAAGTAAATGAAAGCTGCTCTAAATCATTAGTCATTAGAGAAATGCAAACAAAACCAAACACAGACAACCCACCCCTCACCAAAACAATAAGTAACACCATGTGCTGATGATAATGTGAAGCAAGTGGAATTCTTAGTCACTGTCTGAGGGAATGCAAAATGGCACAGCCACTTTGGAAACAATTGAGAAGTTTCTTATACTGCTGAACATACTCTCACCTTTTGATTCAGCAATCCTACTTCAAGGATTTACTCAGGAGAAATGAAAACTTACATTCACAAAATAACCTTTACAAGTAAGTTAATAGTTTTATTAATAACTGTTTCAAACTATAAACAACTCTAATGTTCATTGACTAGTAAATAGATAAGCCAGTTGTGGAATGGCTATTAAATGGAATATGAGTGAGCAATAAAAAGCAATGAAAAAATTATATATTCAATTTAAAAACGAATTACCTTAAGTGAACTATCCCAAATTCAAAGCCTATGAACTGCGTAACTCTATTTATTGACATTTTGGAAAAGCAAACTTTTAGGACAGAAAATACATAAATTGTAACCTAAGCTAGGAGTTCAGATAATTGAGTTGAACATAAAGGGACACAAGAGAATTTTAGGGGAGTGAGTGAATTGCTGTATATCTTGTGGTTGCAGTGGTTGCATAACTGCATGAGTTTGTAAAAATTCACAGAACTGTATACTCAGACAGGGTGAAGATCTCAATAAATCTGGCCTAAATTGAACTATGAGAAACCAAGATAGTCAGAACCATTCTTCGCACAAATCCACAAAGAGGAAAGAAGTTTCCTCATGCAGAAATCAGTTAGTGAAATGGGGGCTAGCCATCTGTAGAGGACTGCTGAGACCAGAGTAGTGAGTGACCCCAGAAAAAGTCCTTGGCAGAGAAAAGCAGCAAAGTGAAAAGACCAAGAATGGTAGAGTAGAGATATTGAGGACATATTTGGAATATATGTGAGGAAATACTCTGAGAATCTTCCCCAAATTAATGGAGGACTTTTTGAGTTAAGATACTTGCTGACACATGGGTGAAACCATATGCTCTAATAGTGTTAAAATCGTGATTTTTACTCATGGTTTGGTGATACCAGGAGCATATAGATTTCGTAAATCACCCACACACTCTCACACACAAACATATATATCAAATGTATATTTACATCTATTATTTTCAAATCTGTGTGATTTATTTTTTTGAATGGTGAAACCAAGAAAACTATGCCAGAGTGCAGACTTTAGAACAACTGTTTCTATATGAAGGCAAAAGTAACTTGCAGAATTGTTTCCACAAATGTGAGCACAGTAATTGTGATCATTTCGTTCTATCACTTGTACATGTTCTAAAATGAACATAATATCATCTGTTCTCACACTGAAAGAAGCTGAAGTCTCTTTTGGATTTTGAACATTGAATAGAAAGAAAAAGAGTGAAAGGAGGGATAAAATGTAGCTGAGTTATATTGTCAAATGTTGAAACATTAAAATACGCAAAAATGGTCCAGGTAGAAAAGATATTGGGGGATCACAATTGTAACCTGGTGCCTAAAATTATCTTACATTCTAGATATCCTTATGGTTCCTGTGTTTCAGTCCCGTCTCAATGTGTCCTGGCTATGCTGTAGTTATATTTTTAAATCTTGTTTATGCCTTGCCATGAGATCTTATTACAGAAAAATAAAAAATTTAAGGTGACCAGTCTGTTTCTGTATTATATGTTTTAAAATAAACTATCCTATGTTTGAATCGGGCATTCTGTATCTTGTTTTATACTCTAATAACTAGGTTTAATCCTTGATTCAGATACCAAGTGTCAAATATATATTACAGACAAAATTCAAGAATACATGTTTTATTCTTGCCCCACTCAAGACTTCTGGAGAGTGTCTCTTTCATTTCAGTTCTCCTCAGTGATTTAAGTCCTGCCTGGTGATTTAACTTCCATCATTAGAGATGCAGCACCTTCTGCTGGGTCAGTCTGCATCATTTTATACAGAGTACCTTCAGCCTATTTATATCTATTCTTCAATTATATTCCGAGACAGACTCTATCACTGATGGGTGAAACTGCTTATTACCTATTTTCTGCCATCATACATTCTGCACATCATGCTCCTTCTGTACAGTCAGATTTCCTCTTATTGCATGTAACTGGTTACAGCTTTGCTTTAACCAAATCCTTTTTACCATCAAAGACTGAGTTTTCTAGCCTATTGTGAGGTTATCTGAGATTGATATGAGTAATTCTGGTCAATGACCTGTGAAGGGAGGTCCTATGTGTCATGTAGGGGTTATCATAGAGCAGCTGAGAGTTCTCCACATTTTCTCTTCCTCTGCAACAGTGATTGTGCAGTCAAATGATGAGATGGTTAAGCCACAGGACGGAAAAAAGCAAAACACCTGACCTGAATCTTAAGTGCAGCATGAGTGAGAAAAAAAGCCTGTGAAGTGTTAAACCACTGAGGTTTTGAAGTTTGTTACTTATATCACTTCCTGTCTGTCTTTAGTTCGTAAATTTCGTCTCTAAGGCCTGCGTGTCACACATAACTACCAACTTGTTAATTGTGTAGACAGATTCCAACTTTTTACTGCTAAAAATACCCTTGAACAGTCATGGTATGCCACTATACCTGTGATATCCCCATGGCACTCAAAAAAAATATGAAGTAGATTATATTTGTTTCTGCTGATTAAGTTCCTCCATCAATGCTACCACATCCCCTTTTCAAACTCCAGTAAAGATCTTTCTATTCTTGAGTCTTTATTTAATAATATGAGTCAAGTTCTACTTTTATTATCATATCTGAAGGTATTTTAATAAAGAAATGAGATTCTGTTTTTTGGAATTTTGATAGTAATGAATAAGGAATTCATTTGGAGACTACACATTTCATCCAGTCTTAGACCTTATTACAATGAATATTTTTCATCACCAGATCTCTCTGGTATTGATCTATAAGAAAAAAAGTGAAATGTAAGACACTGAAGAAAAAGTAGCAATCTGGGACTTCAAAATGCTATAGAATGAAATTTCAGTCCTCTAAAATTAGAAGGATGTTTCAATTTTCAATCTTTTATTTTAAATTCTGTTGTATATAATTATATATAATTATTATTTTTTATGTGTTAATATGTATATAGAGTAAATTAATATTATATTAATTACATTTACTATATATTCTACATTTAATTATATATATAATTAAAGTGTTGGGTAGAAAGTGACTAGGTACATTTTCACGTCTGGTCACGTATCGTAAGCCATTTACAGAGGCTTCAAATTCCATTGCACATGACTTTTCAAAGGTCAATGCATGTTGAATGATATATTGTCTGTTTTCATAATAAAATTCCCATGCAACAATATTCTTTTTTCATTACATTACTTCAAAAAGATGAACTTCTAGGAGCCAAGATATAGATTATTCACAAAATTAATATATAAAAAGATAATTCTCTATTTTTATTTTGTGGCAGTCAGATAATCTAAATCTAAAGTGCTAAATAGATTTTCTGCAATTCTTTGGCATTAGTTGCAAGTATTTATGCTCTGTAAAGCTAATAAGATTTTTAATCATATGGCATTTCTTTGTGACTTGGTTTTTAATTAGGTTGCAATATTAAAATATCACTAAGTAATAAAACTGCAAAAGAAATTATTTGCCTTCTTTGATAATTTATAGAATATTTATTATTGCATAATATTCTCTTTTAGTCAAGCTTAATTGAGAAATAAAGTAGGAAACAAAAAATCCACAGAAACCTGTAGAGTTCTACAGTTCATAAAATTATAGCATGAAAAACAATCTGATTTAAAATCTGCTTATTATGTGTTTTAAGTATCTGCTGATGTTCAGTTTTTCTATCTCCAACACTACCTCTATAGCTGAATTATCTTATTCATCTTACTTTACTTATCATCCAGACTAGTGTTGACTTTTTATTATCTTTTTTATCTTCGCAAGTCAACCAGAGTGAACATTTTAAAACATAAATCTTATCATGAAAATCCCTTTTCAGTTCTATTGGCTAGTGCCCATTTTCACACCTATCCAAAACCTGAAAACTGGAGACTGTATTTCGTAGATGTCTTTGCCAAAGGGATTAAGAAATTACTAAGATTCTACCCATATGATACAGCCTTACAGGACGAGAGAAGCAGAGCAGGAGAATATATTCTTTTTTGTTTGTTTGTTTCTTGTTTCTTTTTTTCTTTCTTTTTTTTTTTTTTTTGAGACAGAGTTTTGCTCTTGTTACCCAGGCTGGAGTGCAATGGTGCGATCTCAGCTCACTACAACCTCCGCCTCCTGGGTTCAAGCAATTCTCCTGTCTCAGCCTTCCGAGTCGCTGGGACAACAGGCATGCACCACCATGCCCAGCTAATTTTTGTATTTTTAGTAGAGACGGGGTTTCACCATGTTGACCAGGATGGTCTCGATCTCTTGGCCTCGTGATCCACCCGCCTCGGCCTCCCAAAGTGCTGAGATTATAGGCGTGAGCCACCGTGCCCTGCCCTAGAATATATTCTTTAATGGCAGAGACAATGGACAAGTGGACCTGAGCATACATGAAATTTTGCAGTGATTAACCTGACTTTATTTCCCTCTTTGAGTTCCATAGGGCAGAGGTGACATTTGTGGTGGCTTTTTCAACTTTACTGACCTGTGTTTTACAGCAGCCTTTTTTTTTTTTTTAACATAAAAACCTCTGTAGCACAGATTGAGAAGGGCACTTGAAAGATAATGATGGTCTTTTCTGGAGTTTCCTCTTTCAGTTATTCCAGCAGATTTGTTAGTAATTATTTCCCTGTATTAAATAGCTTCTGTCTGAAATACCTAGACTGTTTCCTAGTTTCCTGACTTAATACTGACTCCTACTTACTCCTTAAAATTTTCAGTGGCTTTCTATTGCTTTATGGATGAAGCACAAAATACTTTACAAGGTTCTGGTCCAGCCTTGTCAAGTACCAGTCATCCATGTTTTGGAATTCTACAGCTGGTGAAGTCTTCACAAAGGCTCTGAACTCTATTGCAGTTTTCTTACTTCTGGTATCAATCAGCATGCCTAACCCTGCCAGTGCAGGAATAAATCACTAATTTCTAACATTTTCATTTCTAGCTCACCCTTTACAATCACTTCTAATAATGTTACCAGAATTTTCTTCTTAATATTTTCCTGCTGAGAACATGTAATTATTCCCTAATGCCTACTAAAGAAAATACAAACTTGATATTTGAAGTCAAATCACTGCTCTACATTATCCATATATATATATGAAATGATTATTTCATATATATATATATATGAAATGATTATTAAATTCAATCAGTCAACCAGTTTATAAGACTATATTGTGGACCAAATATAAATGAGAAGAATCTCCAATGATGCCTGGCCCTGTCATTTAGACACCTCAGAGCTCAGGTGCTTTTTTTTTTCCCTGAAATATAGGTATATTATATTGCATAGCTTATACAGCTGTTTATATATTATATTATATATAATATATAATGATGTATTATATATAATATATAATGATGTATTATATATTCCAGAAAGGACCATCATTATCTTTCAGGTGCCCTTCTTAATCTGTGTTACAGAGTTTTTTTTTTAAAGCTGTTAAATTATAAATATATATATATATAATATACATATCATATATATATAATGTATATATGAACAAAATCAGGATGCTGGTTGCATTGAACTAACACTACTCTTACAAACTGTTTTCTGTCTTAGACACATCTTCTGCTCCAAGCCTACTCCAATTTCCATCTGTCAAAATCTTAACCATGGCTCAAGAGAATTCTCAAAAGTGATTTACACTTCTCTAATGCTCCCAACAAGATGTACATTACCGTTGATATAGTTACATATACAATTTGGCTTATGAGGATTGTGGTCTTTGTATTGATGTTCTTGACTTTACTATTTTTATTGAGAAAACAGTACAAGGGAGGCTATTATCAGTTGTCCTGAAAAAATACTCTGATGCTATGACTAGGGCAATAAATCAATCTAATTTTTTAAGTAAGATGTAAAATAACTTACGTAATCAAATATTTTCAAGACTGACAAATATAAAAGTTTGGTAGACAGAAGGCACGAAAGGCTTTGCAAGGATATCAGGATACACTTTACAATATATTAGGATTCAATATTTCATGTATAAATATCTTAATTCTCACCAAGAAAAAGCATATGAAATGGGGGAACAAGTTTAGAGAGCTACATAGTACCAGTCTTAAGTAAAGCCCATTGTTATCTCAATGAACTGCCTAGCATTTTTTTACATAAAATGCTAATATCTGTATAATGAATTATAAAAGTTTTCAAACTGTATGATATTGATTTATTCTGAAATTGGCTGTATAAGCTATACATTAAAATATACCTATATTTCAGAAAAAAACACCTGAGCTCTGAAGTGTCTAAATGACTTGTCCAGAGCCAGGAATAGTTGGCGATTCTTCTCATTTATATTTGGTCCAAAAGATAGTCTTATAAATTGGTTGACTGATTGAATTTAATAATCATTAAATAAAGAATTATAAAATGTAAAATATTCCATTATTTCCTTTTTACTCTTTTTCTTTGGTGGTGTGGTTTGGATCTGTGTCCCCAACCAAATCTCATGTTCAGTTGCAATCCCCAGTGTTGGAAGTGAGGCACTGATATGGTTTGGCTGTGTCCCTACCCAAATCTCATCTTGAATTCCCATGTTTTGTGGGAGGGACTTTGTGGGAGGTAATTGAATCATGGGGCAAGTGTTTCCTGTGCTGTTTTCATGATGATGACTAAGTCTCATAGGATTTGATAATTTTAAAAAGAGGAATTCCCCTGCACAAGCTCCTCTCTTTGCTTGCTGCCATTCGTGTAAGATGTGACTTGCTCTTCCTTGCCTTCTGCCATGACTGTGAGGCTTCCCAGCCATGTGGAACTGTAAGCCCAGTTAAACCTCTTTCTTTTGTAAATTGCCCAGTCTCTGGTATGTCTTTATCAACAGCTTGAAAAGAGACTAATACAGTAAATTGGTACTAGTAGAGTGGGATGCTGCTGAAAAGATACCCAAAATGTGGAAGTGACTTTGGAACAACAGGCAGAGGTTGGAACAGTTTGGAGGCCTAGAAGAAGACTTCTAGGAAAAGTTTGGGAAAGTTTGGAACTTCCTAGAGACTTGTTGAATGGCTTTGACCAAAAGCCTGATAGTGATATAGACAATAAGGTCCAGGCTGATGTGGTCTCAGATGGAAATAAGGAACTTTTTGGGAAATAGAACAAAGGTGACTATTGTTATGTTTTAGTAAAGAGATTGGTGACATTTTGCCCTTGCCTTAGACATTTGTGGAACTTTGATCTTGAAAGAGATGATGTAGTATATTTGGTGGAATATATTTCTAAGCAGCAAAGCATTCAAGAGGTAACTTGGGTGCTGTTAAAAGCGTTCAGTTTTATAAGGGAAGCAGAGTATAAAAGTTCAGAAAATTTGCAGCCTGACTGTGATATAAAAGATAAACCCATTTTCTGAGGAGAAATTTAAGCCTGCAGAAAGTTGCATAAGTAATTAGGAGCCAAATATTAATTCCTAAAACAATGGAGAAAATGTTTCCAGGGCATGTCAGAGTTCTTCACAGTAGTCCCTTTTATCACAAGCCCAGATGTCTAGGAGGAAAAAGTAGTTTCCTGGGTCAGACCCAAGATCCTCATGCTGTGTGCAGCCTAGGGACTTGGTGCCCTAGGTCACAGCCACTCCAGCCATGGCTGAAAGTGACAAATGTAGAGCTTGGGCTGTGGCTTGAGATGCTGTAAGCCTCAAGCTGTGACAGTTTCCATGTGGTGTTGAGCCTGAAGATGCACAGAAGTCAGCAATTAAGGTTTGTGAATCTCTGCCTAGATTTCAGTGGATGTATGGAAATGCCTGAATATCCAGGCAGAAGTTTGCTGCAGAGATGAGGCTCTCATGGAGAACCTCTGCTAGGGCAGTGCAGAAGGAAAATGTGCATGGAACCCCTACACAGAGTCTCTACTGGGTCACTGCCTAGTGGAGCTCTGAGAAGAGGGCCACCATCCTCCAGACCCCAGCATGGTAGATCCACTGACAGTTTGCACTGTTCACTTGGAAAAGCTGTAGACATTCAATGCCAGCCCATGAAAGCAGTCAGGTGGGAGGCTGTACCCTGCAAAGCCACAGGAGCAGAGCTGCATAAGACCATGGGAACCCACATCTTGCACCAGTGTGGATGTGAGACATGGAGTCAAAGGAGATCATTTTGGAGAGTTAAGATTTAACTGCCCTGCTGGAATTTGGATTTGCATCGGGCCTGTAACCCTTTTGTTTTGGCCAGATTCTCCCATTTGAAATTGCTGTTTTTACCCAATGCCTGTACCTCCATTGTATCTAGGAAGTAAATAACCTGCTTTTGATTTTATAGACTTACAGGCAGAAAGAATTTGCCTTATTTTGAATGAGACTTTGGACTGTTTTTGAGTTAATGCTGAAATAAATTAAGACTTCGGGGGACTGTTGTAAAGGCACGATTAGTTTTCAAATGTGAGGACATGAGATTTGGGAGGAGTCAGAGGCAGAATGATATGGTTTGGCCATGTCTTCACCTAAATCTCATCTTGAATTCTCATGTGTTATGGGAGGGACCTGGTGGGAGGTGATTGAATCATGGGATAAGTCTTTCCTGTGCTGTTCTTGTGACAGTGAATAAGTCTCACAAGAGCTGATGGTTTTAAAAAGAGGAATTCCCCTGCACAAGCTCCTCTCTTTGCTTGCTGCCATCCATGTAAGATGTGACTTGCTCCTCCTTGCATTCTGCCATGATTGTGAGGCTTCCACCGCCATATAGAGCTATAAGTCCAATTAAACTTCCTTCTTTTGTAAATTTCCCAGTCTTGGGTATGTCTTTATTAACAGCATGAAATGACTAATACTGGCCCGGTGGGAGGTGAATGGATCATAGTAGAGTTCTCATGAATGGTTTATGCACCATCCCGCCTTGGCATAGTATAATGGGTTCTCATAATATCTGGTTGTTTAAAAGTTGCAGCGCCTCCCGCATCTCTCTCTTCCTCCTGTTCCAGTTATGTGAAGTGCCTTACTCCCTCTTCACCTTCTGCCATGATTTTAAGTTCCACAAGGCCTCCCCAGAAGCTGACACCACCTTGCTTCCTGTACAACCTGCAAAACGGTGAGTCAATTAAACCTCTTTTCTTTTAAATTACCCAGTCTCATGTATTTATTTATAGCAATCAGAGAATGGTCTAATACATATGACCATAGAGTAATTCAGGTGGTCCAATTCCTCTGAAGATATATCATAGGGGAATGTAGGATTGTGATCCAAATACATGAAGTTCTATCAACAATAACCCTCTGTTCTTCATTTTAAAAGTGAAATACTTGAGATTCAAACAAATTCAGCCACAAAATATTTTAAGAGTGAAAAGAAATATCTATTTTTCTTTTGACTACCACGAAAATAATGAAGCTAAACTCATTAAAATTTCAGCATGGAATCAAACCCTAGTTGTTCTATATAATCAAACTATGTAAACCAAATGAAGTAATTTTATGTAAATAATAAGTGAGTAAACCACATACTGAATAAGCTGCATATTTTTGAAATTTTCCTACAGCTTTAAAATGACACTTTAATTGAACATTTTTGCTTTTATAGTTGACCACAGTCAACCAGTGAGGTGGCTGTTTAATATGTTTTGCTCTGGCTGAGTGTGAAAAGAAAAGGAGGTTTGCGGTGGAGATGGCTTTTATTTCTATATAGATGTTGGCAAAAATAGAAAACAGAGGACTGAAAATTACTAGTTATGTACTGTACATCCTGTTTGTGAAAAAGGTCCTTTTTCACATGAATGTCAATGAGAATTGTCTTTATCCTTAAATTTTCCAGCACATAGTCTCAGTATATTCTGACATTCATTCTAACAAAAGAAATGTTGAAATTGTGAGATTTAGTGTAAGATCCTTCTGTGTACTGGTCCCTCTAAATGTCTTTTGTTTTGCTGATATTATAGTTATTCATATTGAGTACCCAGTCCTGCTGTAGTTTATATTATTTCTTTTATTTGGGGCCACAAGAACCACTTAAAAGAAATAGTGATATGTTTCTTTTGCCTGACAGTCATTAGTATTTTAAGTGACTAACTCCATTTTTGCCACATAAATTTCTTCATAAAATGTTCTTTGTTTTACCGTGATATCTCATTGTTCTCTAATAAAAATAGGCTTTCACGTTATACAGATGTCTAATATGGTAAATTCTCCACAATAGAAAATGTATTTCAAATATGACTTACAGAATAGCCTTACCTTAGAGATCTAGCCTTGTTAAGCTTTGTAGGTTATAGAGAGTGATGTCTGTATTCACAGTTATTTAAGAGCAGTGGGTTAAAAAGTGACTGTATAGTGATAAACAATGATGATAGACCATCTATAGCTGTTTCATGCATTGCGTTGGAGGATATGTAAATCTATTTGAAAAGTAAAATGTACCTTGATACCTATGTAGGTAGCAGAAGAGCCATAACTGTTTGTGAAATATACATAAAACTCAAAGCATTATTTTTAAAAAACCATCAGTGATTATGTGTTACTGTATTTTATTTCTCTACACACGTGGAAATTAGTGCTTGCTTCCTAGAGTAATCTTCAAATTAAATATAGTCTTAAACAGACACCCAATTCTTGAAATAAACACACAGACATGCGTGCACACACACACACACACACACACACACACACGAGGCATACACCCACACTATGCAAGAAATATAAACAAACATAGAGCTCATTCTTGAAATAAACACACAGACATGCATGCACACACACACACACACACGAGGCATACACCCACACTATGCAAGAAATATAAACAAACATAGAGCTCATTCTTGAAATAAACACACAGACATGTATGCACACACACACACACACACACACACGAGGCATACACCCACACTATGCAAGAAATATAAACAAACATAGAGCTCATTCCTGGGAAAAAATGACATCTACTTTCTGAAAGTCTTCATTTGGTTCAATCAAAAATGAAGTAAGCATATAAATTTCTATGAATATCGACTATTAGGGAAAAAATTTTATTCAAAAATAAAAACATACTTTTTTCAAAAGTATTTCCTGAAAATATTGAATTATAAAGTGTCAAATACTGAAATAAAGGAAATAAATGGTATCAAGTGCCCATATTTAGGGAGAAGATATCCCTTAAAAACTTAACAACTGAATCATTTTTACAATACTCAGTCAATTCCCCAGACTCCCTCTCCCTAGTGAGTGTAACTAGAAAAACAGGAAGGATGATCACTGGATTCATGAAGGTAAAACCACAGCTTTTTCCTCCTACATTAAAAGAGAAGGACTTATTCTTCCTTAAAAATCCAACTCAGTATGTCTCAGAAATATTCAATGAAATGGGGATGTCTAAAACTAAGAGGGATAAATATTTCACTTCCCTTTGGCTACGTGCTTGTACCAAACTCTATGATCTACTTATTTTGTCTCCATGACTAAAGATGAAAGACAGCAGGAGAAAGCCAGCAGGGCAGAGACAAGTGGCAGCATAAAGCAGTCTGCGTGGCCATCATTTGGCAAGGGAAGGATTGTTAGCCCCCCATGGGTTAAGTGGCAATGAAAACTAGCTGGGCGTAAGATGTCTTGCTGGTAGGCTGCCTAAGATCACCAAGCAACAATAGATTGTGTGGTGGGCTGCCAAATACAGGATCTGGGAAAGGGAAAATTATTTGAGCTAGAATGAATTTCCCACATTAAATGGCAGTGCTGTGAAGAAGCTACTTACAGTTTATCCTGAGATAACTGATACCTGGCTCTACAAGGATGCTGGCATTTGGACACTTGCCATGTACAAGGCATTGAGAGGCAGCCAGGCTGGACATGAGCACACTAAAACTACATGATATTCACATGTCCTTTGTATATCTCCTATCCTTCCTAACCCTGGCACTATGAATTTCTTTCTTTTACCCCCTGAATTTCCTATAAGTTTTCATTCAGAGAAACGGTGCCATACACACACACACACACACACACACACACACATACACACACACACACATATTCAAATATAATAAAAATATAATTAATTTTCTATAAGCAACCAGGTGGAAAATTCTACAACTTCATGCACTTGAGCAGGGACAGAGTGTCAGTATTGAACAACTTATGCAAGATGTTTGCTTGTTAAAAGGGGAAACTCACCTCTAACTTTCTCACTGGAAGTCACCTTAACATTTGGGCTTACCACCTTGTAGTATCACACACTATGAAGGTTTGTGTATGTGTATGTATACATACATACACACACACAAATATGTCTATGTGCCATATATACACAATACTATACAAATGTGTAATTATGTTGGGTTATTTTTCAGAGAAGAGATAAAATATTAGCAAAAATACTACTTTTATTTTTTCTTTACAAAACTTATTTTTTAAACTTTGGGTTAATGTTTTAATTGATAATGTCAACTGCAAAAAGATAACTGGCTCTATTGTAAGTTATGCAAGCCTTAGAGACATTATAGAGACTTCTGAAATAAAACCTTTTTTAAATTAATAAATATACATCGGCCATGTCTTAGCCATGTGATAGCCCTTTACATTTCAGTTACAACACTAACTAGAAAAAATCTGATAAATATTATGATGATTAATTATCCAGATATTTTAATTTACAACTTTATATTATTCAAAGAAAATAGTACATTTTGAGAAATGTGTATACAAACAGACATATTTCTGGATAGATGTATTTTTATTCTTCAAAGCATGTATGTAATAATTGGGAACTGTAAAACCTTCTCTTTTCTGTGTCTTCCATATGGATGTCGAAGAAAGAAAAATTTACCTTTATACTACCTATTGTCTTAAATGATCTTGAATAATTAAGTCCAGTTTTGAAGTTTTATTACTACACTGTTATTTCTTTACTAATTTTTGGATTTTTAAACTCTGTTTTGATATTTAAGATATTTTACATCTTTATTTTTTCTGAATGTATAACATGTCTGGGATATAATATATAATTGAATATTAGTAACTTTAATAAAATGACCACAAATTGGAGAAAATAATATCAAAATTCCTTGATATTAGAACAAATTGCTTATTGTTGAAGCTTCATGAATCTCAAATGCCTATCTCAATAGTTAACACTTAAAATTTTCAAACTAATTTAATACTTTTTAAGGTATGCTAATTAGATTGTAAATTTTCATGATGAAAGATAAAAATTTTAAAAAGTCTCATCTTTACCCATTTTTATAGGTCCTAAGGATACATATATATATATATATATATATATATATATATATATATATATATACGGAGTATATACCATATATTACATATACAAGTATATATGTAGTATATAAGTATTTATGCTGTGTGTGTATACTATATACAGTAGTCAGTCTTGGATCAAGATCATTCAATTTCTACATAAATATTACAATTGTATTATGTGAACTATGCTGCCAAATTAGATTCCAGTGAAATGTAAACTAAGTGGAGACTAGAAGAAATGTACAAAAAATAATGAAAAATATATGCATTGTTTTCCTATAAAATTTATGGATTTCCATTGCAAATTATTATCTCACAAATGCATTGTAATTACATGCATCAATGAGTGGACTTGTAATTGACATAGAAAAATTCCATTTCTGGAGTGGTATTTACTTAAGCAAGTGGTATGAGATGGGGAACTAATTGGTAAAAATCAAACAGCAAGGTGGAGAGGCTGGGTGCAGAATGCACTTTATTAGCAAGCTTAATTAAGATGTCAAGCATGAAATTAGTGTAATAGAGATTATGTTTGGGGAACAAACAGAGGTTAGAACTTGGTGAGTAGAATGGGAAAGTGAGCACATAAGAAGGGACAGCTATTCATCCTAAATTTGACTAAAGTGTCTATAATCATAGAGATAAAGAATATGAAAATTTACAGTTTGAGTAGAAATATAACACATGCAATTTAAAATTAATGGTTTGGCTTTTAAAGCACATGTCACAAATATATTCTGTTTTCATATTTGTGCATCTTATTGAATTGTTTTCAGTTTCATGTGGTATTATAGGAAAATGTCAAACATTTGTTGATACAGTTACTTTAAAAGTGCCCAGACATATACAAGGATACTTTGAGAGAAAAAAGCATGTTCCAATTACATAGAGTTATACAATTGCATCTTCAAAATAGCAATAAAAACAACTGATTTTTTACAGTAGAGAAATTATTTTTAAATAAGTGTGTATATTATTCAAAGAGCTTCTAACTTTTTGGTGTACAAATTACTATAGCTACCCTTATTATTGACTATATGTAAAATATTTTAAAATTAAAATCTAAGGTTTCAGCAGTCATATGAATTTTATTTTATTTCAAATATCTTTCTCAAAATTTGTAAAATTAACAAGGAATTCAAACAAAATCATACACAGCTCATCTTGTCAGCATTAATAAAAAAGAGAAAAAAACCCATAAACTTAAAATCATATATAAATAGAGTAACGCTTCAATTCTGACAACGCTAGGCCTAGGACTAGGTAGAAGTGAGTGAGACACTACCCTTGTGGTGAAATTTAGGTGTGCCCCAGAGCCTCAGTAAACAAAAAAATAGGCTGGTCCTGGTGGCTCACGCCTGTAATCCCAGACTTCGGGAGGAGGAGGTGGGCAGATCATCTGAGGTTAGGATTTCGAGACCAACCTGGACAGCAAAGCGAAAACCCTTCTCTACTAAAAACCCCCAAATTAGCCAGTCATGGTGGCGTATGCCTGTAATCCCAGCAATTTAGGAGACTGAGGCAGGAGAATTGCTTGAATCTAGGAGGCAGAGCTTGCACTCCAGCATAGGTGGCAAGAGCGAAACTGCATCTCCAAAAAAAAGATAATAATGCAATGGTTTAAAATCAAAATTAATGCAAAGAATTCATTATTAACAGAATATTGAATTTTAAATAAAGACAGGCTCCCTTAGTTCTCACGGTGCCAGGATGCAGGTGAGGTGGCTGAGGCAAGTTGTACCAGTGCAGGATTAGACCCTGTCTTTATTAATTATTGAAGCTTGGAGATGTGTAGTGAAGGGAAAGTAGGAAAGAACAGAATAAAAGTAAACAACTTGCAAAATAAAAGAAAGATAACATCAAAATCTCTCCTTATCCCAGTCCACTGTCAAGAACATCATCCATTAAATAGCTTCATGTTATTATACTGACTAAAGATAGTCTTGAATCAATAAACTTACCAACAAAATGCACCAACACCACAAAAAGCCATCTTATGAAGAAAAAGAAAATATAAATCATAGCAGTTTAGCAAATAAAATTTCTCCCAAAGGAACCTAACGTGAAGCATACTGAAACACAACATGCCAATCTGAACTAAATATACTCTAATGAAGATTTAGATATTTAAAAAGCAAGCCTAAAACCAGAAATGCAAATAAAAAGAAAAATGAATCAAGAAATTAAATTCAACAAGAGTTGAATGAATTTAGGGAAAAAATTGGAGAAAAAGACTAAATCATCTCAGAAATGTAGAACAAGTTACAAGACATTAATGATAATGTAAAAAAGGGGAACAGAAAAAAATAAGCATTAAAAAAGACAAAAAGTGAAGAAAAAGTAAAAACAGTCAGTAGTTGAAAGTAGTTGATATGAAGACAGACACAGAAGGTCTAACATTCATATAATGGAAACAAAAATAAAACATAATTAATGTTTAACAGTAGAATCCAAGAAAATTTTCTATAAATAAAGAATAATATAAATCTACATATTAGCAAAGTTCACTGTTAATCTAGTGCACTAAACTGGAATGACCAACTTGAATCATTTTTATATAGGCAGGCATAGAAACAAAAATAATTCTCTTTACAGAAGGCATAAAATTAAACTTAAAAACATATTGATCAGGTGAGTAATCTGTGTGGCCTTACTACAAAATTATTAATTTACAATGATGGATATTATTAAATTGAGCAATATATGAAATCCCAAAATAAACAGCATATATATTCTCATTCTATGCAGAACTACTTAATAAATCATTATAATGAATCAAATTGACTTATTTTATACTTATCAATTTTAATGAAGTGTAGTCTAACCCGTTCACTTTCATTGGAAGGAAATAGAAAATTTAAAGTTCCATTAAACAAGATCTGGTTTTTTTCCAGATAATAAATAATTGTGTATGCATTCTCAAAATGTCACAAAAATTTTATTTAATAATGCTTTAACTAAATAAGAAAAATACAAACTGTCTAATTAAAATGGTTCAAGAAATAACAAATCTAGTTTTGCATCATATTTCTCAAGATCAACATGCTAGTAAGTCAAAAGCTGAATAGCATTTTCAAAAAAACTTAATGAAAGGAACTATGAGTTAAAGATTTGATTTTCAGTCCAGCTATTGTTCAAATACAAATGCTATTGAAAAAATTTTTTAATATGAAACAACTCAAGAACTATGGCATACATGTATTCTTTCTGAAGAATGTACAAAACAATGAGCTACACACTTCCAAGAAATGACTGGGGATGAATGATAAACATCTGATATATATTGAAATGTAGAACTAAGACTAAAATAAAGTTGAAGTTATAGTTGCAAGAATGCACTCTAAGTGTTACCTATTCTGAGAAGGAATAATGTAACAAACAGCAAAAATTTTAAAAGCATAAGTACGAAGATAACTTCTAGGAAAAATGCAAAGAAGACATACCCAATAGTAAAGGAAAAACAATAAACAAAGTATAACCCACATACTCATGGAAACATGAGAATTTGAAGATAAAAAGAAAAACTATATGAGTATTTTCAGATGACATGATATTCATGATATCGCTAGGAAAACCCCTAAACAATCAAATGAAATATCTTAATAAGGCAACAAAATATAAAATTAATATGCAAAAATATCAATAGTATTCACAATCAGAAAATATGATCGAAAAAATTATTTTTAAAAATCAACAAATATATAAAATGATTAATAATAATCTTAACAAAAACTGGTCAAAATCAATATAAAGACAATGAAACATTTCTTGAAGACCCAAACGTAGACTGAATGTATTAGCAGACATCTTTTGTTTTTGGATAAGGCTTATTAACATTATTAACATTTCAAATCTCTCCAAATTAATTTATAAATTAATGCAATCTAATAAAACCAACAAGTTTCCTTATGAAATTAGAAAGGTGAATAGGACAATTTATATGGATAAATAAACATTAAAATCCTAAGGAAACAGAAAAAGAAAAGTTACATGGGGGAATATATATTAATATAAATATTAAAACGTACTACAAGTTATTTCTAACTCATGATTTCTGATATCATATATATGTGTATATATATACATATAATCCTAATTCTTCCTATGTGCAGAGAAAAACAAAGTGTTAAAGCAAAACAAAAGGAAAACAAGAGTCTAAATACCTGTTTTCTCATTTCTGACATTATTTCTTTAAGTATGAGTTTAGTCATCTGTAAAGTTATGTCACAAATCTTTCAAGATTACATGAGAATGCCATTGCAATAAAACGTGAAGGTGACCTTTCTGTAGTGACATAGGACCATACCGATATAAGATAAAGAGATTAAATCACATGGAGGATGTAGCTCTTTTAGAACTTTCTCTAGAGTTTGTCAGTTCTGGCCACACTCCCCTCTTTGTAATGACCTGAGTTGTGGGTAATCGTGAATCAGACAATACAAGATAATGTTGCACCAGTGAAGCCCACCATGACTATGATACCAGACCAGTTTAGTGTGCAAAACCCTACCATTCTCAGAATGGTACAGAATGGTACATAAAACAACCCTGGGAAAAGTTGTTTATTGTCAAATTCCTTGCCTGTTATCCTATTGTTATTGACTGAATATCTGTGTTCCCTTTTCCACTATGTTAAAATGTGGAAGCCCTAACCCCTAATGTGATGATATTTGGAGGTTGGGCCTTTGGGAGATGATTCGATTTAGATGGGAACACGAGATTGGGGTGGGGGGGTCCTTCGTGATGGAATTAGTGCCCTTAGTGCCCTTATAAGAAAAGACCAGACCATTGGCCTTTCGGCTACGATCAAGTGTAGAAAAGACCAGACCAGAAACGTTGTCTGTGTTTTCGAGACAGAGTCTTGCTCTGTCGCCCAGACTGGAGTGCAGTGGTGCGGTCTGGGCTCACTGCAACCTCTGCCTCTCGGGTTCAAGCGATTCTACTGCCTCAAACTCCTAGTAGCTGGGATTACAGGTGTGCGCCACCATGCTGACTAATTTTTAGTAAAGGCAGAGTTTCACCATGTTGGTCAGGTTGGTCTCAAACTCCTGACCTTATGAACTGCCCACCTCAGCCTCCTGAAGTACTGGGATTACAGATGTGAGCCACGGTGCCTGGCCTCTTGTCTTTCTTATAAGGGCACTTACAAGAAGCCCCTACAAGAAAAGGCATGGGATGATTTGTTTAAAAAGGCAAATGACATAAATAAAAATATAATTCTATCTCTATTACTAATTTTTAACCAATAGCTTTTTCAAAAATAATCCTTTTTTTATATTCCCAAAAAAGATACAACAGAAAATATTTCTTCATTATGTGTCAAAAATAATAATATCTCTTTATCAATTGATGGCATTTGAAAATTTCAGCATTTATTAAGTCAAAAGTTGTTTGTGGATAAGTGAAATTGGTTCTTTCTGAAGTGTTAATATTTAATTGAACCGAAACTTACAGCAATACATTTCTTCCTTGACAAAATAAATTATGCTAACGATCCAGAAATCAGCCATATGCTATTGCTCTGACTCTCCTGTGGCTTTTAGATGAATTCTCACCCAGTATTTTAGCAAACTGTCTTTTCAGTACTGGATTAAATTAACCACATGAGAAATATTGTAATAACTATGGTAGTCATATCACCTTCATGTGTAGAAAGTGTGATTTCACTTTATTATCACAATTCATCTAATGCTGAGGTGTAAAGCTTTTTAAATTTTTTTTAAATAACCTCTTTCTACAGGAGATACCAGCTACAGTTAAAATTGAGACAAGAGTGTGTTTTAGTGGAAGTAAACAGTGAGTGTGAGTGTGTGTGTGTCTTTGGGTGAGTGTGTGTATTTCTTGGAGTAGATATATTGCCTGAGAATAAATAATATTTTTATATATTTAGAATGATAAATTATTCTAAATTTTCTTGGTCATAATCTCTTTATAAATTTAAAAATGGAGCAAGGCTAGGTGCAGTGACCATTGCCTGTAGTCCTTACTCTTTAGGAGGCCAAGGCTGGAGGATTGCTTGAGACCAGGATTTCAAGACTGGAGTGAGCTATGATCACACCACTGCACTCTAGTCTGGGCAACAGAGTGAGATCCTGTCTCTATAAAATAATATAAAATGGAGGAAGTAAACATTTATTTCATGATATCCATTTGTAATAAGCTAAAAATATTTGGTTATATAATGATGGTTATTATATTGTAAAGGAAATTCATTTTCATCACTTGAAATGTCTTTTAAAATATTTGCGTTTGACTATGGAGTGATTCAGAGAATTTCCCTAATGTTTAATATTCTATTTCTTTTTTATTCTCTATTTCAGAAAGAAGTTTCCTATTATACCAAATGCATAGCCATGCAGGTGAGGAGAGGCTTGTTTTCCAGTGATAATTCACCATTGAATCTTTGGGACAAGAATCATCAAAAGAAGAGGACCAGTGAATGGCACTGACATGGGGATGAAAAAGGTATTAAGAGAAAATATTCATGCTATACTATAGGACCACAAGAGCTCTTCCCCACCTTGATTTCTGAAATTAGGTAAAATCATAGCCTTTTCCCAGAGAGTGACCTATATTCAGTAACTGATTTAGAGATCAAAGGGTCTAGTTTACTTATCTCAAATCAATGTGAATCTGAAGGTCATCTCAACCTCCAGGTTCTGACTAGTAACGACCAACCCAAGGACTATCTGAAAGACAGAGGGTCTGTCTAGATGGTTTCAAAAGTATTCTCTTCCACTACAGTCACAGCACAGTTTGAGCTGAAAATTAGGCCGGGATTTTTTTTTTATTTTATGACCTCTTTGAAAAGGTATTCCTAGTCCAATAGCATAAAAATATTTTTCTACATTTTGATTTTTTTCTAGAAGCCTTATTGGTTTACTTATTACATTTAGGTCTATGGTCCATTTAAAATTAAAGTGGTAAGAGATAAGAGTTTTGGTTCAATTTTGCTCACACAGATACAGGATTTGACTAGTACCATTTACAGAAGACGTATTTGGATTTTGACTTCACTACAGAATGTTTTATTTATGTTGTGTTACAAAATGTTAAGCACATCTATAAGCCAGATATTACAGTTTTGTTTTTTTTTGTTGTTGTTGTTCAAATAAGCTAGCTGTGAATCATGGCAGTGAAAAAGGCATGTTAACAGCAAGTAGATAGGAAATCATTCAAATTTATTTTGGGTGCCAAATCCACATTCTTTCTACCTTGATTGATTTCTGTGATACTTCTTGAGTCACCTCAAAAATATAAATATACTGTTAGGTAACTAAATTAGTGAACATGCTGTAGATAAAAGAAATTTTTTTAGATTGTACAAAAATAAGAAGATAATGTCTTTAGATAGCCTGTATCGGCTGTAGAATGGATGGATGTGATAGAATTGTGCATGTCAGGGGAGTGTGTGTATGTGTGTGTGTGTGTGTTTGTGTGTCTTAGGGGATAATGGGAATAAGCATTCAAGACACAGTGTGAAGTTTTCTTGAGATCAAGATATATCTTGTGATGAATCGTCAGTAGTGGATAGGAATTTGTAACACAATTTTCACTGCAGTATACTCAGAAAAGTAAGATCTAGTTAATTCATCATTCCATAATTTAGCCATGGTGTAGTCACAACTAGAACAATTTTTTAATTCGGCATTTAATGGAAATTATAGAAAAAATTTGTTTAAAATACTTGAACACATTGAGAATCAACATTCACTGTAAATATTTTACTAACCAATACAATGTTAATAATAATAATTATTTTTTAAAAATAGGCCCACCACTTCAACTCATTGTGTTCTCATGCCAGCTTTCAGGCCCTCTACCCAAAATGAGTCAAGAATCATCTAGTCAGATTCCTCAGGCATTGATCATCCGCATCCTTGGCTCAGTTTTTTCTTATTTTAGAAACCAACATTTTCTCTTACCTCATTAGTGTGTGAAGACCTATATTTTTAATTGAACTTAATCTTTCCAAAATTCAGTGAAAGAACCAAGCTTTAATTTATTGATTTTTATGTTTTTTATTTTCTATATTCTTTATAAAGCATAGGGTCCCTGTTTAATGTATTAATCCCAAGAACCACGTTATCAATTTGTGTAGCACAGTAGCCATCTTTCTTTTTCTACTTCTTTTTTTTTTTAGTAGCCATCTTTCTAATTGAGAATCTGATTCTCTATCTAGCACCTTTGGCAGTATCAGCAGTTTTCTCTGCTGTAATGATCAGAGGTAATATTCTACTTCTTCCCAGAAAGAACCACTTCTGACTAGACTCTAAGCTGTAAATGTGTTCCCTATTGTACAACTCAACAGCAACTTCTGTGTAATACTTTATTTGTTATGAGACTCAGGTATATATTTGAATTTAATTAATGTTTATTGGCTAGTAGATAAGTTTTAAAATTTAGAAGATGCATGCATTATTTCAACTTGTTCTTATGTTTCAAATTTCCCATCTAAATCATAGTAATAACAGCGACAACAATAAAAAAAAAAAAGTATTCTTCCTAATGTCTCTAAGTGAAATGGTATAATGTATTTCCAAAGGTTTATAATATTAAACTAATGCTCAGGAACAATTATGATTACATTATAAGCTCAGTGCTCTAGTTTTTATTGTCACCTTCTCTTATGAACCCTAGGCACTAAAGTAGAAATGATCAGATCACTAATGATGGTGTTGTGAAGAAAGGGAGTGTAGGCTAATAGTATTGTTCCTGCCCTGTGGGTCTGTACATCCCACACTCAGGTAATAAGAGTAACATTAAGAATATGAAGCCAAACAGACATTAGTCAGTGAGTAATACCAATGAGAAAAATCAAAGGGAAAAGATCAATCCAAAGGAGGCTAAACGTACACATTCCAAACGAAAGGCCAATTAATGAAGTGCTTACTAGAGATAAAACATGTTCAATAAAAGATAACTACACTTCCTCTTGGTTCTGAAGGAAAGTGCTAATTGCTAATGCAACAACTTGGGACCAGTGACTAGATGGAAGTTCCTGAATAAATGTGCACATAAGGGAAATTAAATTACTGCGTTAAATTCAGAAAATCATCCAAAGCATGTGTTTTGATTTCAAAGTGCTTAGAATCAGGGTTTTATCTCCTAAATCTCCAGGAAATAGTTAAGATTAACAGAGACAAGGAAAGTATATAAAGTCATATTCTTTTGCAGGCCACACCACTTGAAATTAGGACCAAAATCTTTGAGGTCAGGTAAGTTTCTTCAGTGTGATAAAGTATATTTGATCTTTATGTGTCATTACAAGCTGAAATTTTAGATTTGATTTTAGTTCATATTGCCAAAAAGTGTGTCTAGATCCTGCTATAGTTAAAATATTTTTAGGACAAAATTAAAGACAATTGGAGGAAAATTAAGGACATGTAAGATAAATGAAAGTTGTTTAGCCCAAGATTATCTGAAAAAAATGTGATTTAGATCTAAGCATACCTACAGATGTGTAGCAATTTCTCCTTCTAAGAAGCACAAAAGAAAGAGAAAATAGAAAGACACATTTTCTAGGGAATAAACTAGTTCATAAATAACAGGTTACCAAGAAGAATATTTTTTACAAATAAATAAATAAAACCTCTAAAGATGAGCATCTGTTATTCAGTGAGCCGGAACTCTTACAACATTCTGGAAGCAGTCAAATTTTCAGAATTCAGGTTTTCATATACTATTTGCACCCTGAAGACATTTTCTTCTTGTGTAACTAGGCATTTAGAAATATTAGGCGACTTGCCATGAGGGATTATGTCTAATTAGAATGTGGGGGAGGGCAGGGAGAAATTCTGTAATTCTCTTTTATTTTACTACCTCATTTCCAGTTCCATGAAGTCTGAATAATAGTACTTATAACTGACCAACTCTGGGGTTCATAAAGCTCTCTACCTAGAAGGTACCTAAAATTCTGAGAAAGAAAATAATAAAGAGAAAAGCAGTAGAACAAATGGCTGGAATCTAACTGTTCATCTTCCTAATTACTTTGATTTGAAAATGGTCCACTAAAGTGTGAAGGTACACCTGGAAATGTGGCATTCTTTGTCTACTCCCAAACTCCCACCAAGTCCCCATATAACTGGCAGGCTTTTAGAAATGCAAGTTAACCTTTTCTTTAGAATTTTGGACCAGGAAGTCATTGAGGAAATAAGTGAAATCTAGAAAGGATGATTTGATCTAGTCCTTTTGTGTTACAAATGAGGAAATTTGAGGTTCTTGTAGCATACTTAATGAGGAGAAAGTTACTCACCTAGTTTATAGCCAGACCTACTCTAGCATTCTGAATTCTTGTGAGCATTTTTAAAAATGCGAATAAATAACTCTCAGCTTCTTGTTATTATCAGCTCATTTATTCTGTCTCTCAATTTTAGCAACCCTCATATATTTTATTCACGACAAACATTTGTTTGGGGTTTACAAAGTTGAAAAATAATGAATATTAGTTCTATAATTAATCAAATGTTCTCTTTATTTTTTGAAAAGCATAAATGTCAATTATACATAGTTGTCCTATTAGTGAAATGCTCAGGTTTTAGTTTGCTCAAGATTTAGCACATATATGTACAACATTTGAAATTTAGAACAGTAAGATTTATAAAGGTCACATGCAGTTTATAAAAGCATTTTGAATTTCCTTATGCATATTTTCATACATCTTGTATATTTATGCTAATTGGCTCTAGGTAATTTTTTTTTATGTGCAGAAATCATGACCTGAATATATGAAATACCACAATACCTTTATTTCATTGTTTAAAGGTTGTTAAGAATATAGATTCTGAAGACTCTTACTTAATAGCTCTTAATGGCTGCGAGGTCTTGCATTGGTTCTCTTTACTTCTCAGTTTTCTCATTTGAAAAACGGAAAAAAGTACCTCCTTTATCAGGTTGGTGCAAGTATTAAAACACTTTATATATACACTAAGAACTTAAAATTGTGGCAGGCTTAATAAAATGCAAAGTTGTTTGCTATTTATGTTCTTATTACCATCAATAAGTTTTTAAGATTTAAGACCAATATTTCAGACAGGTTATATGTTATATCCTTACATTTATTTTCTATTTCTCGCCCACTGTTAACTTAAATTATTTTCCTATTTTATATTCACATATTTTAAGTAATTTTAAAGCCCCCTTTGAACACATCAGATTATACCTACAAAAGAGAATACGTAATCTAAAAACAAAAATACAAAATTAGTAATCCAGAACTTAGCATGGTGCTTGTCACATCCAAGAGTGACCATGCCCAACTGGCAGGATAAACTTTAAAACATATGAGTGAAAAATAATTTTCTTAACTTCTTTGCACCCTAAAAATATATTTAACTATGTGAGTCTATAAGATGTGTAACTACAAAAATAAATTGGCATATTTTTCATTGTATTCAAAAATTCTAACACCACTGTCTTAGTTAAAAAGTCAAAAGACCAACAAAAGACTAAAACTCATACACAAATTCATAAGTATAATTGATAAGCTTGATTTACTAGACATAGGTATAAACATGTGTAACAATTAAATAACATACTTTTCTTTAGTGCATACAAACTTTTTTCAAAGTTACGTGAACTAAAATATAAAACAAATTTGAAAGAATTTGTATTATAGACATGATTGATTATGATCACAATACAATTACATTTTATATCAACAAAAACAAAATGAAAGTTTCAATATATTCAGAACTATAAAAATTCAATAATATATAGGTCAAATAAGGAATCATAGGACTCCTTTATCATTTTTGATTAAAATATTTTAATTAAAATGTTTTAGAAATACAAAAAATAAAGACTACCAACATATTACAACTTTGTAATGCAATTACATTGGAAATCGAAAACATATATAGATGTAAATGGCAGAAAAGAACAAAGATTAAAATTATATTGAGATAATCAACTGAATATATATCCAAGAATGTAAAATAATTGAGATGATGATTATAAGAGCAGAATTTAATGAAATAGAAAGCAAAGAATAAGAAGGAATTAATCAGGGCAAAAATAAGGTGATTTATAAAAATACAGTAAAATTTTTAAACTTCTAACAAGAAAAATCAAGCAAAACAGAATACACAAATAAGAGAATGAATTAAATGTGGTATAAAATTAAAGAATGAATAATTCCAAAAAGGAGATGCAATAAAATACCTTGTCACAATAACATTTAAAATGTAAACAAATAACTAGACAAATATAATTTTCAAATGACTTCGAAAAAAACTAGAAAACAAATATTTCATAATCATGAAAGAAATGAACAATAACTTAAAATTTTTGTTTTAACTTTAATTTTGGATTTGGGAGTATATGTGAAGGTGTGTTATACAGGTAAATTCGTGTCATGGGGATTTGTTGTACTAGGCTTAATATCTAGGTAATGAAATTCAAATTATTTACAAAAGAAAACATTAGCGCTATTGTTTTTTTTCTAAGAAGCAATCATTCAAATTTTGTAGAAACTTTCCTGGAAACCAGAAAATTTCAGTGAATTTTAGGAGGCTAGTTTAATCCTGATCTTCAAAATAAAAAACGGAACTTCTCCAAAATTAAAATTACAGGACAGTTTCACTCAGGGACATAGATTTTTAAAAATCCAGAAAATAATACCACATTGTTCAGAAATGTATTAATATTAACATGAGTTAAACGAATATTAGAAGACTGCAAGACTGGTTCAACAATATAAATTGTCTTAATATATTGTGATGGACAGTATTAATTTTTCTATTGATGATTGTCCAAACTTGGAATAGAATTATACTTTCCCATGATATTTATGTTAGCCTTAGGCATGTAATTTGTTTTAGTTGATGAAATACAAGTACAAGTAACAGGTAGAAACTTCAAGAGTCATCATGGCTTCTTCATGATTATTACTTTTTCTTTCATAAAACCAATAATGTTCAAGAGAGAAGCTTTTCTTTACTTTGCCATTTGTAAACAAAGAAAAATATTTTTTTCTTTCTTTTTGTTTTTCTTTAACTTTTATTTAAGTTCAGGAGTACACTTGCTGGAGGTCCAGGTTTGTTACATAGGTAAACGTGTGCCATAGCTGTTTGTTGCACAGATTATCCTATCACCTGGGTATATTATGCCCAGTGTTCATTAGTTATTTTTCCTGATGATTTCCCTTCCCTAACTCCTCCAGACAGGCCCTAGTGTGTTGTTTCCCACCATGTGTCCATGTATTCTCATCATTCAGCTCCCAATTATAACTGAGAACATGTGGTGTCTGGTTTTCTGTTCCGGCATTACTTTGCTGAAGATAATGGCTTCCAACTCCATCCATGTCCCTGCAAAGGATTTATTCTCATCCCTTTTTATGGCTGCATAGTATTCCCTGGTTTATAGTTACCACATATTTTTTCTTATCCAGTCTATCATTGATGGGCATTTAGGTTGATTACTAACAGCTATTTTGAGTGGTGTGAGATGGTATCTCATTGTGGTTTTGATTTGTATGGAGAGAAGCTTTTCTATTGGCATGGATTCTGGATTGCAGGCAACATGGAGTAGGGCTGCAGCCAACCTGTGATGGACATGTAGCATGAACCAGAAATAAGCCTTTATTGTTTTAAGCTACTGAGTTTTGACTGTGGTTTGGTCGGAATGTTTGTGACATGAGGCAGAGCCCTCATGAATGAGATTAGTGTCCATATAAAAGAGGCCTTAGAAAGGTGCCTGGCCTCTTCTGCCATGTGAGGACAAGGTTTTCTATGAACCAGATAATGGGCCCTCATCAGATACTGAAGCTGCCTTGATTTTGGACTTCCCAGCCTCCAGAACTATGAGAAATACATTTGTGTTGTTGTAAGGTACTTTGTTTATGGTATTTATTTTATTAAAGCAGCCCAAAAGGACTAAGACAGCGGCTTGTTAATATGGTGAAATTTAATCTATTCTGACTGATTTAGTAATTTATTACATTAACCAATTAAAGGCAAAAATGTAAACAAACAACCCAATTGTTTTGTAACAGCTTGCAGTAAAATTCAATGCCCATTTGTGATAGAGAAAAAAAAAATGACAGTAAAACAAAATAAAGGAAGCATCCTTACCGAATTAAAGGAGCCTACCAAAAGGAGTGTATGAACAAAATGCTAATGGTAAAATGTTAGAAACGTTTTTGTTTAATTTAAGGAGCAAGGCAAGGATACATAATTGTATCTAAATATACAACTTATTGTATTGGAGTTCTAGCCATCTCAAAAAGTCAAAGAAACAAAAGCAAGATAAGTATGTATTATAAATAAAAAAGCAATATAACTTTCATTATTTAGAGTGATATGGATGCTTACATTAGCAAGTCCACTTTACAAAGTATTAGAATTAATATGAGTTTAAAATGTGACAAGACATATAAAATAGACTGCATTTCTAAATACCAGCAACGATGACAAAATGTTT
The DNA here is from genome assembly GCA_004027715.1 of Plecturocebus donacophilus. Lineage (NCBI taxonomy): Eukaryota > Metazoa > Chordata > Mammalia > Primates > Pitheciidae > Plecturocebus > Plecturocebus donacophilus. Next base: position 38,838 of record PVKP010001135.1, read on the forward strand.
AAATAAAATATGCAATATAGGTAGCATAACAGTGAAAATATCTAGGAATAATGTATAAGAAATAGTGTAAGATATTTTTAAAATCATCTGTACAATGATACTGACAATCATTTTAAAAGACCTGAAATAGAAACAAATCATATTCATGGCTATCATAAATATGACAGTTCATCTCAAATAGATTTACAGCTAAAATACAATTCTCATTAAAATTCTAACATTGTTTGTATGGGACCTGATAACCTGATCTAAAATTTATTTAACAAGGCAAAGGGCTCCAAATATACAAAATATTTATGAAGAATGACATATTAGAAAGACTTTTATAAAAAAAATTATGGTATATTTTAATGCTAAAGTAATTAAGAATGTGTGATATTGAAATAAGGATCAAAAAAGAGAGATACTGGACAAAGTAGTGAGCATAGGAATATTTCTGCATATCTGTGAATACTTTATTTGTTGGAGAGGTGGCATTGCAATTCACTGAAAAAAAGGATATACTTTCTAAAACTAGCTCTGATAACTGATTATATACATCAAAGATAAATAAAATAGAATCAAACTTCACACCAGAAAAAATTCAATTGCAGGTAAATCAAACAGTTAAGTGTTAAAAAAAAAAAAGACTCAGGAATTAAATTTAATGATGTGCCCAAAGTACTAGAAGAATGCCTCATATATGATTGTGGCTCAATAAATTATTTGAACAAATATGGGCCTCTATGAAATCAGGATAAGAAATGATTTCTTTGAAAAATATTGTCTAGAATAAACCATAAAGAAAAAGATTGATACATTTTGATAATTAAAAGAAAAATTCTGTTTATCAAAATATATCATTAAAAAGTATAAAAGCAGGCCAGGTGCAGTGGTTCATACCTGTAATGCCAACACTTTGGGAGGCTTAGTTGAGAGGATCACTTCAGGCCAGGAGTTTGTGACTAGCCTTGTCAACATAGTGAGACCCCAACTCTACTAAAATTACACTGACATGGTTTTGTACACCTGTATTTCCAGCTACCCTGGAGGCCGAGGCAAAGGATAGCTTAAGCCAAGGAGTTTTGAGGCTGCAGTGAGCTATGATCACACCACTTCACTCTAGTCAGGGAAATAGAGCTAGACCCTGTCTCTTAAAAAAAAATTTAAACATAAGCTACAAACTGGCAAAAAAGATATTTGCTTCACATATACATTAAAATGTTAATATTTAGACTATATGAAGAACACCTGCAAATCAATAAGAAAATGAAAAGCAACTCAGTTGAAAAAATTGGCAGGAGACATGAACTAGCATGCTGGTGAACAGGCATAGACATCAGCAGTGAAAATGAAAAGGAGGAAAGACAGCTCTATTGGATATATATATATATGTACATCAGTAGCCTCAGATCAGTGTCTAAACTTTGCAGAATATCAAAGACTTTTCCATGAAATGCTGCAATGGGAGGGAGCACAAAAGATCAGAAATGCAGACAGTAGATTATAACCATTAATGCTTCCTCAAAATTTTTCTTTGTATCTTGAAAAATTACAACAGAAGGTAAAATAATTCATATATATATTTAAATCAGAGGTGGAAATATCGATGTTTAACTTGTTTAATCATTAAATTTCATTTATCTACTTATAAACATATATGTGTATGTATACACATATATAATCTTTTGTGCGTCTGAAATATCATAATGAAAACTAATAATGAAACAAAAAAGAGCCATGTCTGTATAGGAACTCCGGCCAACATGGTGAAACCCCATCTCTACTAAAATATAAAAAATTAGCTGGTGTGGTGGCATGCATCTGTAGTCCCAGCTACTTCGGAAACTAAGGCAGAGGAATCTCTTGAACCTGGGAGGTGGAGGTGGCTGTGAGCCAAGATCGTGCCACTGCACTCCAGCCTGAAGACAGAGCAAGACCTCTCTCTCAAAAAAAAAAAAAGAAAAAAAAACATTGTAATTGTGGATTCGCAATAACCACAATAAAAAGAGATAGCTACAATTGAGTGCTTTTTATATTGTCAGGCATTAAACTGATAACTTTACATGTAGTTTACATAAATTTTACATACACAGTCAAATACGTGTTGAATAACTCATCTCCCTTGTCTAAGAAGTAGAGAGTTGACTAGCTAGACTCCATCAAATTACAAACTTAATTTAAGGATTAAGAAATACACCTTATTTCAAAGTTTTGGAATCAATATAGAGAAACACAAAATGTTAGACAATTGTAGTGGACTTTACCATAGTGAATTTTAGAGATGTTCTCCACACATGCTGTTCAGGATGCATTAAATGTACATCTGTGGGGCATACTGATGACAAGAGTGAATCATTAGATTAACACTTCCTCCTACTGACCTTCATCTTTTTCCTCTTACTGACTGTTTGACAGTTTGGTGTTGATTCATTAAATTGCAAGAATGATCTTAATTCTTCATAAGCACGTGAATGAACTACCCACCATCATTCATTCATCTATTCAATATTGAATGTCTACTAAGTACCAGAATTTGTTCAAGACCAAGTTCTCCAAGAGCTTGCATATAACTAAGCCAAGCAATTATTTCTTTTTCCTTTTCAATACTAGAAGGAAGACATTTTTCTCCAGCTAATATTTCTTTCTATAAAAACTTTGTTGGGAATGATTTTAGACATTGTACAAACATTTCGATAAGCAAAGCTGTGGGAACAAAATAATTAGGTGAAAAGGTTTGCTTTACTACCGTGCATTTGTTTAGCCAGAGCTTGTGATACTGCAGCACTTTCTGTTTCCATGGCTGTGTAAGTTCACTCAGGGTTTTTTCTCAAGCCATCTCACAATGAGCAGTTGTTCACAGTCAATTCCTTCCCAGTTCCATTTGTAGAGGCTTCTGCCTTTGTCACACAGTCATGTTTCTGCCTAAATCACATTTCGGTTTAGACTTCAGGCCATTTTTTTCTCAGTTAACTTTTACACTGCTGAATAGTGTAAGTGTATAATACTGACAATGAAATGCTTCTTGGTAGGGAGCCCATCAGCCAGCAGCATGAATTTGAACCGCATGTGCATACAATATGGTAGATGTCACAGTCTGTTGCTAGGTAGGTTGAATTCATGCTTTCTGCCTACATACACCACTTGCAGTTCGACCAAGCCTGTAGCACCATTTCTGGAACCCTGGGAACTAGATAGGTGACCAGTTTATCTGAAAGGTCTGTGTTTTGCACATCAGATGACTGGCTTATTGTTTTCACATATAAGAAATAAGTGGAAGTAGCACATTGAATGGTCTATAAATAAATAGTACCTTAAGCACCATTTTGCCAAATACTGTACAGACATTTTATTCTAATATGGAAATAGATCCCAACACAAGTTTTCTGTTATAAACACAAATTAAAGGCATAGTTATACTCATAGTAAAAACAAGATGATTAGGACAAGAACTCATGCTTGCTATTTCATTTTGCCACTAAGCTGCCTCTGTTGCCTTTGTTAAAGGAATGAGAGTTTTGTTTGGCTAAAAGGAATGAAATCCACAAGGTCTTTGGTCAATTTCCCTGAGAAAAATGATCAGCTCTAAAGAAATACATAGCAGGTATTGTTCTCATTGATTGGCAGCCTCCATGATAATCTGCGGTAGTGACTCAGTGGCCTGAGATCAGTGTCTAAACTTCGCAGAATATTAAAAAACTTTCCCATGAAATGCTGCGATGAGAAGGAGCACAAAAGATCAGAAATGCAGACAGTAAATTACAACCATAAATTCTTCCTTGAAATTCTTCTTTGTATCTTGAGAAATTACAGCAGAGCCTGAAATAATCCATTAAAGTGATTTAAGACCTGCGATGAACTTTTTTTCCCCCAATAATTATTTAGAGAACTTATGTTATTAATTCTGAGAATGCTGACAAGAATTGAGAAAATCTCTCATATGCATGTGGAAAATGTGGGTTCTGCCACTATTTAAAAGATGCCATTTATATTTAGAACTGCTTTCTTAGCAGAATTTAATGCTCCAGCTATAGGCAATATTCATGCATACGGAGAGATATTAGCATCAGTGTGTGCCCGTTTCTATGCTTTCTCAATGGTTTGCTTAGAAAAGTTCCAAAATATATAATTACATGCTACTGAAAAAAAAATTTATAATAATTTTAACTAAGAAAAACAACAGTAAAATGTTTGAGAACAGTAATGATTTGTACATAAAGCAAACGCTTTTGAAATAATGTGAAGAGACTTTTGAAATAATGTGAAGTTGCACAGTTATTTTATTTGAAGGATCATGAACTGTGTCATTACTGATTATATCAGTCTCTGATTTGACTGATCCGGAAATCTGCCACTAGTTATTCTTGTAAAAGTAGAAGTGGTAAATTAATATTTTTGGAGAAAAATAAACATAAAACTGATGCAAGAAACAGTATAATTACTTCATTAGTGATTTTTGTCTTTCATCCACAAAACTCTTCTTCATTTTATGTTTTTCTTGCTGATATGAATTATTGTAGATAGAGAAAAAAATTATAAGTGAGGAATGACTCCAGTAAATAGTGAGAGCCCAAGGAAATCAACATTAGTTCATGGTAGTCATGTGCCAGTGTGAGTAGCAATTGTCAAGAGCCTTCATAGACCAGGCAATCACTCATACCTGCTGAAAACTGAGGACACATACATTATAAAACTTTCTATAACATAAATTTATTTATTTATTTATTTATTTTTTAGCAAGTTGAATTGGAGCTTCCAATATCAAAGAAGAAAACCAAACATCATTTGGGGTTAGGAGAGCTAGCTACACCCAAGAGTGTGTCTGCATAATTTACATGCATATTTGTACCTAATTTCTTCCATGCATTTTTCTGTGTTTCCTACCCCTAAGACATTTGTATATCCTATTCTTTCTGCCCCAAACGCTCTTCTTCAAGTGCACCGATTTCTTTTTTTTTTTTTTCTTTTTTATTGCATTTTAGGTTTTGGGGTACATGTGAAGAACATGCAAGATTGTTGCATAGGTACACACATGGCAGTGTGATTTGCTGCCTTCCTCCCCTTCACCTGTATCTGGCATTTCTCCCCATGCTATTGTGATAGGGGCTAGAACTGAAGACTAAGCACTGCCATCTTATAGAGAAGCCACCTGGGCCCTGGGCAGAGGTGTCGTTCTCAGAACAGTTAATGTACATCAATTCTCAGAAGTGTTAAGGGTAAAAATTTCCACTGCTACCCTCCTTCCCTTGCAACAAACCGCAGACTTTAGCTTCTGTACAGACAGCTTGCCTTGCACACCCCTGTGCCCCCCTGAACAAGAAAAGGATGTGGTTTTACAGCTTAAATGCCTTGCTCCCCCTGAGCTCCGGGCCACGGGTTGGAGAGACATGAGTCCTCCGTGGCCGCCAGCAATAAAGACCCTGCAATTTGGCATACTTTTGTCTTGGTGTTGATTTTCTGCTCGCTCTGGTGCTACACTATCTCTCCCCAACTCCTCACCCTCCGCTGTCCCTCCCCTATTTCCCCCCAACAGACCCCAGTGTGTAGTGCTCCCCTCCCTTTGTCCATGTGTTCTCATTGTTCAACATCCGTCTATTGACTTCTCATACACTTCGTTAGGAACTGTTGTGGGATGCCATTGAACTCTCACTACCATCACATACTGAGGCTTTCTCCAGTTGTTTTTGAAGTAGTAATTGCACTCTAATTACTGGGGACCAGCAACATTCAAGATAAGATCTCTGCCTTGAGACCCTTAGAGAATGAGAAACTTGAAGTGAACTTCCAGCAAAGGGATGTTGAAACAATTTTACTACTTGCATAGATTTTGGTCAGTCTGGAATTAATGAAAAAGGTTCTTCATGCGAAGGATACCCTCCTACGCATAGAGGAGAAAGCAGCTGGTCTATCTTCTCAGCTCATATCATGACTTCATTTCCAATGAAACCTCTTTTGAAGGGGAGAAACAGAGTCAGAGCAGCCATGATTCCTGTGCTATCTTCCTGTGATTGAGAAGGATAGCTTCACAAGGATATGGTGCCTTTTCCTGCCTTCCAGCTACGCTCAGCTCTTGGGATAGGAAACTCTTCTAGTAACAATTCATGCTCAACCTCTTAATTCCTCATGTTTGATAAAATGAATCCTCATGTTTTATAAAAATCTTCATGTTTTATAAAATGAAAATTAAATAAAATTAATTCATGAAAAATGAGAGGGGTAACTAAATTTTGCAATCAAAGGATACTACCAATATTTCTAGAAAAAATGCAATATCAAGATGATTCTACATAATAAAAATCCTATTTCTGTCTGTTGACTATGAAGAAAATAATGAAATAATAATAATAAATTTGAAATAAATATTTTAAGGAAATGAGAATATAAAAACTAAATATTTTAAATCATTTCCTAACATGTAAATTGCAAACAGTAGTTAATACAGGAATATTACTATCTTCTTAATAATACACGAAATTATAATAAAAGTGCTTTGGAAAAAAATCACAAAATGAAATTTAAAAAATGTGAGTCATGATTAGCATGGTAATGCTGGCTCTGGAGTCATTCTGTGGTTTTAATTCTGGCTCTAACATCTGTTTACTATGTGATATGTTTTGGATGTTTGTCCCCTATAAAATTCATCCTGAAATTTGATTCTCAGTGTTGGAGGTGGGGCCTGATGGAAGGTGATTGGATCATGAAGGCAGAGCCCCTCATGAATGGTTAGCACCATGCCCTTTGTGATAAATGAGTTCTTGCTCAGTTAGTTCACTGGAGATCTGGTTGTTAAAAAGAATCTGGAATCTCCCCCTTCTCTCTCTCTTGCTCCCTCTCTTGCCATATAACATGCTGGCTTCCCTTCTTCCGCCATGATGGTAAGCTTCCTGAATCCTTCACCAGAAGCAGATGCTCTATTATGCTTCATGTACAGCATACAGAATCGGGAGCCAACTAAACAACTTTTCGTTGTAAATTACCCACCCAGTCCTGAGCATTCCCTTATAGGAATGCAAGAGTAAACCAACACACTATGTGACCTTCAGGGGTCACTTAACTTCTCTATGACTGTTTCTTCATCTGTAAAAACAGAGAAATATTAAATAAACTAATTCATTCAAAATATTTTAAGTAATATTTGCCCTCATTAAGGAGAATAAGATATATATTTAGTAATATATAATTTTTTTAAAAAAATTCATATATTATTAAAATTGTGTAAGTGATTGCTATTATTATTAACTATGGCATGGCAAAACAATACTAACTTTTCATTTTTTTGCTATTCTTATAATCATCTAATGATATTCTGTTGCATCTAACAAAAAGTTATGTTCCAGAGCCTACCATGCAAATCCTCTCATACTCCCAGGACAATGCTCAGTTCTCAATGATCTAGCTATGATCTTTTTCTTTTTTTTTTTTTTTTTTTGTTAATGTGCCCATCTGAAACTCTCTCCAAGAACCCATGGCCCTTAATGTGAATGGGGTGGAGGGACAGTCGAGACTTCTTTTCTTGAGGGGCTTATTTCCTGCAGACCTTAGCTTGGGCCACCCTGATCCACCAGCACAGGTCTCCCTAACTGTTGTTGCCATTATGTTGAGCTGCTTGGAATAAAAGAAGTGACCCCAAGTAAAATGGCACACTCAGAACTGAGCTGGTCCCAAAGAGACTCAACGTGATCTTTCTTGCTGCAGGTCTTTGCTCATCTTTTCTTACTTTGACATCCTTTCCCCACCATTGTTACCTCTCTTTGACTGTTGTCTTCTGGAGAATCTCTGTAATATGTTCCTAACTCTTTCCTACCACTATATTGCAATCATTTCTTTGTTAAATGGCTCTTCCACTAGATTGTCAATAGATTAAGGGCAGGGATTGTTTCATTATATTTTACACTCTTGTACCCTCTGAACCTAGCCCAATAACTTCCCACTTTAGGTGTTCAATAAATGTTTGATAAACAAATGATGAGGATTATAGTTAACAAAACTACTCTGAAAATAAACCTTGTCTTTTTTGAGACAGTTTAAACTCTAGACTAGAGTAGTTCTAGACCACTCTAGACCAGTTGTTCTCAAGATTGGCTGCACATTAGAAGCTACCCAAAAAGCTTTTTAAAAAAGTACCAAAGTTCTGAACCTGCCATTTTTAATCATCAGAATCCCTAAGCAGTGCTACCCAGATGTAAATATTTTTTAAAGTTCCCAAGTGATTCTATTGAAACATTATAATTGAGAACTCTGTTCTAGGATAATATTGTTTCAGGACTCAGTTCATAAGAATAGTTATAAACAAAACCTGAAATCTCCTAAATCTAAAATCCTACCTCTACGAGCGCCTTTATGATATTGTAACTCATAACAGTTACTTAAGCCCGCGGAGTTGTTGATGTTATTAATTACATTTCCAACAATTAGATGTGGAAAAGTTACAACAATTACTTTTTGTTTTTGTCAGGTAATCTAGACAGGTTAAGTACAACTGGGACTGCAGAGTTTTATTTAGCTGCAGAATTACATTGTTAAGTCAGTCCTTAAATGTCCTAACTTTCATTTGGGTCATGTTAAAAAGTCCTAGCTGAATAATAAATTTCAAAATATATTTAGAAATTTCTCTCTCTTGAAAGTTCTATATTCATCCAAAATTCCCAGTTAGGTTTTAGTCACTGAAATTTCTTACTAGTGTTTTCCAAGTTCAAATATCATTGCCCTATATCCACAGAGGATTGCTTCCAGTACCCTCACAGATACCAAAATCCACAGATGCCCAAGTCCCTTATGTAAAATGGTGTGATATTTGCATAGAACCTATTCACATCCACCCATATCCTTCAAATAATTTCTAGATTACCTATAACATCCAATGCAATATAAGTGGCATGCAAATGGTTGTTACATGGTATTGTTTAGGAAATGATGACAAGAAAGAAAGACCTGTACATGTTCTTTACTGATGCAATTTAAAACAGATTTTTGAATTTATAGATGCAAAATTCATGGATACAAAAGGCCAACTGTATATGCTTTTAAAAAAATTATTCCTTGTTATTTGAATGTTAATCTACACTTAAATGGTCACCAAAAATATTATGGTTGATTCTTTTCTCTCTAGACTGGAATAGAATGAGAACAGTACATTTAAAGGCAGCTTTTTTATCAACAGTTTCATGGTCAATAACAGTCAGTCAAAAAGGTCAGCCAGACCATTAATTATGTTTAAGTTATCATAATATTTTATGTTATGCAAATATTAATATAGCAGAGTTTTTAAATCCCTGATATTTTAAAGCTCTTGAACGGTAGACCTTGATTTTCATTATTTTAAGACACTGTACCTATTTTTGAAAGCAATATTTCTCCACGTCAATATTTTGATAGAAATATATTGCTAGTCTTGTAAATTCTTATATCATGGAATTTTTATCATCATCTCATTGCTATTTATAAAAGCTTGAATGTCCTATAAAATGAAATAAAGCTATTTTAGTAGCTTAAATCTTCTTTGTATTTGGGATCTGCATATCTATTCATCGGTAACAAATTTTTGTTTTACATTCTCAACTTCAAAGTTGAAACTAAACTGATATTTTTTAACATGTGACTAAACTTAGGTGGACAATTAGAAGATGAACTGTGATCATCTAGTTTATATTGTAAAAATAAAATTTCCTGATGGTAACTAGAAAAACAAAAATAAAATTTCGTCAACAAATGTTTTGAGTAAACTGGAACACTAAAAGAAATGTGAAATGTTTCCCATAGCTTCAGAGCTAAAACTTAATTCTTGCACCCAACTTATGTACTACTATTTTATTATATATGTTTACAACATTTCTAAAAAGATGAATTAAAAAGAGTAGAGATTTCAATCAGTCAATATGTTAGCTGTGTAATAAATTACTTTTACTTTTTGATGCTGTCTCTTAGGTTTGAGAGCTATCGCAATTTTGGGATTGTAATGTCCAGGTTATGAATTGCACTTTAGTTTGGAGGACATGAACGCTAACAATTTTCTTCAGGTTTATATGGAGTCCATACTACATATCTGAATGAAGAGTGCTAGTGAAAGCTAGTAAGTGTCAGTTTGAATATAATACTTGATGTTTTTTGTAAACTTATTTTAATTAAATTTTCTTCACCTACTATTACATTAGAGAATATTTTTCAGTATAATTTTAACATCTAACAATTGGTATGAGGGAATGTGTTCTCTTTCCGGGTCCACAAGGGGGCACAGTTTTAAGGGTAAGAACTTCCTAGCGCCATACCCAGCTCCCATCTCTCTCCATCTGGGAGATTTAATGATTTACGTTTCAATTTCGAGGGAGCAGGAAGAAACTAAGAGTCAATCACTTCAATGGAAGCTCTAAGGAACTTCTTTCATTGGCCCAGGGTCTTAGAGAAGGTGGGGGTTCCTCCCAGGTTAAAAGTCCCCTTCTTCCACACCCCTTTGGACTCCATGTTTGGGTCCCCTTCCATGAACACTCCCTTTGTGGAAGCTGTTTTTGTCTATCCTGGATTTTCCCTCTGGAGTCCCCTTCCACACTCTCTCATGGAAGCCTGTCTTCCCCGCCTAAAGTCCATCTCTCTCCCTATTCCCTTCTACTCCATCCATGTGGAAGCTGCTTTCCTCTCTTGGATCCCATCTTTCTGGATTCTTACTCAGTGTGAGAGTTAGCTGTTTCTTTCTCTCTCCTCCTGTCTCTCTCTCTCTCTTTAAATAAATCACTTTCTACAAATGCTTTTGAGTCCAGCATTTGCTGCACACTGTGTCGTGGTCCCCCTCTCATTCTTGAGAGAGCAGGAGATCAAGAACCTGGAGAAATGTCTTCTCAGGGGAGCTGAGGGCACTCTGAACCCCTGAACCCCAATATTACAGGTACAGGCCAACCTATCCACACTTTGCTCAGAAGCTCCGTAATCTTTGCTTGATATCTTGTGTCTATAACTTTGAGTTTCACTAAAGGTATGAATTTGCAGTGTTCTCAAAATGTAATATGCATTCAAACCACTGGGCACATTGTTAAAACGCAGATTCAGATCCAATAAGCCAGGATGTGGATGAGTCTGTAAATGAAACAAGCTCCAGTGATGTCACCCTCACGGGTTCATGGACCACCCTTTGAGTAGCAAGAGACTACTATTACCAGTTTTGTAATTGCCTGGATTTCTGGGTCTCAATGCTATGTTACAGAGATAAACAAGTCTTTTTTAAGATGGTAAATGTGTTGATAAGCACACAACATTACAACTTTGTATACAAAGTTTTATGACATTCTTTTCGAACTTGAATTCTCAAAATGTTTAGAATCAACCACTTGAGAGGGTATCTTTAGAAAACATTTGAAATAATAGAAAAAAACGAAGACTGTTACTATACACATATAATTCATTATTGGGTGACAAATATCACTTCTCAAATTCCAAGCATAACATAATAACATTCCTTTTAACAAAGGTTGTGGCCCTGGGTCTAGCACCAAACCTTCAGGACATTTGACAATTAACAGTGAAATTCAATTTGTAGTTAGACAACATGAGTGATAAAATTGGGGCTTTGGAATAGATGTACTGTCAGGAAATATAGCAAAGGCACATGAACAAGGATGAGTGGATTTAAAAACTTCCATCAGACTAAACTTTTATATTTATTACATTCATGTAAAACATATGTCCTTTAAAGTTCTGGTATTTTAACTATAACACAAAGGCATTATATAAGATGACATTTTTATTCCATTTTTTCACTAAATATTATCAGAAGGCTATGTGTAGAATTTTCTTCTAATTGTAAAACCATTTTGATTCAAAGAGTAGGCAAACACTTTCAGTATATCAATGCTAAATAACATGTACTTTCTTTTCTTTTGAGGAGTCTCACTCTGTGCAATGGCACAATCTCGGCTCACTACAACCTATAACCTCCCCGGTTCAAGTAACTCTCCAGCCTTGGCCTCCCGAGTAGCTGGGACTACAGGAGCATGCCCAGCTAATTTTTTTTTGTATATATATATATACACAAAATATATATATATATATATATAAAATATATATATATATATATATATATATAGGGAGAGAGAGAGAGAGAGAGAGAGAGAGATGGAATTTCACCATGTTGGCCATTATGGTCTCAATATCTTGACCTCGTGATCCACCCACTTGGGCCTCCCAAAGTGTAGGGATTACAGGCAGCACCCAGCTAGCAAGTTACTTTTAACATTTGCATTTGCTTTCTTCATTCTTTTATAAAATAAATAAAATGTCATGAAGTCGACTTCAATCGTTTATGTAATAAATACTTATTACTACATATATATTATTAGATATTTTCCAAATATCTTATTAGATATTTTCCAAAATGAGATGTATTGGTGAGTGTAAAATTCCCTCTTTCCCTTAGCTTTTTTTTTCAGCTATTTCTATCCCCTTCCTTTCACTGTCATGTTTTCTTCATACTAGTTCTGCTGAGAAAAGTTTTATACTTTTATAAACTTGAATTGGTAGAGAAACAAACAATAAAACATCACTCATATATGTGGTGAAAAATTAATCCTATTTACCTTGATTTATAGCAGAAATTAAAATAAACTAATTTTTATGTAATTACAAAGATAATGACATAAAATTATGACATCATAGTCATTATTTGTGACTATTTTTTAAAATGTTAAAAATATTAAAATGAGAAAGATTTAAATGTTTTGATTAGTGACTATGGGAAATTTTTAAAAAACAATTTGATTCTAACATCAGATATAAGAAATGAAATAATATTTATGAAACCAAATCTATAAATCTGAAATATTTAGTGTAGAAATATAAATGTAATATGAACAAACTCTGGAGTAACTGATTAGAATATTTAGATTTGGGACAAATTCAGAACTAGAACCATCGCCAAATGATACAAGGAACAAATGTAGTTGGCCCATAAGCCCTTCTGTGGGAGGAAAGAAAATCTATTTTTGTAGCAACTGTTATTGTTTATCTAGCTTTTAAAATATGCATAAAGTGCTGATTTTTCCAGAATCTCCTGGGAAACAGGCACATATTTCCCTGGCTTTAGCTGTTGAAAATATGAGATCTCAAGACTATTATACTCTAAAACACCACATTATTTTTATTTATCTTTTGAGAAAGGGTCAAAACTCTAATAGTATGAAGGTAAACATGTCTCTCTAGTAAGAATTGTCATCCAATAATCTCTTTTTATATTAATTTATAATATGTGCTTTCTTCCATCTTCACAGATTTGAAAACTGAAGCTTAGATACTTGCCTGAGGTGTCACCCTTGAGTGTCAAAATAGGGACTGAACCTTGATCTGTCTCCAGTACCCACTGTAACAACCCATTCCCCTAAATTAAAAAAAAATTATTAATTTTAAAATTAGGACAATACAACTGATTGAATACCAATCATGTCCTAGCCCCTTTGAGAGCAGAAATTTTTTTTCCCTGAATGAGAGCTTCACTACTGAGGTAATTATTATCTGATGCAAAATTACTTAACATTTTCAACTTTATCTCTATATTTTTTATCCCATAAAATACAGATAATATAATATGTCTATAAAGAGTTTTCTAAGCATTAAATAAGCCAATATATTTAAAATATTTATCAAACAACCTAACACATCATATGCTTCCATTGAATGTTGGCTATAAAATTCAATTTTACTGTCATATTTATTTAATTCTCAAAACAGTAAATATGCGTAGATTTAATGCCTATTTTTGTTAATAAGGAGCTGCAGTTTAAATTGAAAGCAATTTTTCCAGTATTCCCAGAGCATAATGGAAAGGCCAGGATCCAAACTGACAACTATCTGATTCCAGTCTCTATCATGTGCTTTGGATAAATAAAGCTTAATAAATCAAAACTCCAAATTGTACGAGTTACATCCTTAATTTAAAATCTGTTCTGCTTTTTTTAAAGGATTTACATAAAATACAGTGTTTAGTCATTTTTTTTTTTTTTGCTCCTAAATATTTACTAAGTTGTATGTAAATCTAAGTATTTGATCAGAAAATCAAATTGTATCCAGAGATACATTTTAAGTGTGTGTCATCTTAACCTTCTGTAAGGCAGAAAAAGACGGGTCATAGTTTTAAGGGATGATTTTAATAAATGTATTGAGAATAAATTTTTAAGAGGGAATATTATTGAAAGTGTTATTTTAACCTAACAGTTTGTAAATCATGCATGTTTTACAGATTTATTGTTGAAAAGTCAATTTTTGAGAAGTACCTGTAGCCTACTTGATAAAGAATGATTTCAGAAAGCACTGGAAACTATACAACAATAAAAAGTGTCATGTTTTCCATGTTTATTTTCTGTATCAAAGATATTAAAAATGATGAAAATATTTTCATTTGCTGTATTCATTCATCTTTTCACTGACATTTTTATAGCTTGTAAGTAATACAAAAGAAATAGGTGAATTACCAACAGCATAATTTAATTCATTGCAATTTTTCCAGTGACTATTCAGATTTAAAGTCATACTAACATAGAGAGAAGGCAATGTGTGGTAAGATAAATATGTATTAATTTTGCATTTTTAAGCCATGCTTACGTGACCGATTTGATTAACTGGAACATTTGAGAAATGTATTGATCAATTTAGATCATTTGAAACCAAAGACATTTTGCAAATTATTAAGTTCTGCCTCCCTTTCTTAGGGACCACTTGGCCAGTAGACGCTGAATATATTCAGCTGTGTACTATTCCTTAGAGAATATAAGAATTCTCTGCCGCAGGGCTGAATATACATTTCATGATTATCCTACACATTTTACCTTCTATGCTTAAATTCAGTTCTTTGTTTTGTTTCACGTACTTTTAAAAATTTACCCTTGCTTAACAAGAGAAATCTTGTATTAGGCTGTTTTTGCCTTACTATAAATACATACCTTTAACTAAGCAATTTCTAAAAGAAAGAGGTTTTATTGGCTCACGGCATTGCAGCCTTTACAGGAAGCATTGTACAGGCATCTGCTCAGCTTATGGGGAGGCCTCGGGAATCTTTTATTCATGGTAGAGATTAAATAGGGGCTTGGAAACTCAGGGAAAGTAGGAGTGAGAGAGAGTGGGAGTGGGGCAGGTGCCACCCTTAACCAGATCTCAGAACTAAGTCACTATGAAAAGGACAGCACAAAGCTGTGAAGGTTCTGCCTCCTGACCAAACATCTCCCACAGGCCCCACATAAAACACTGTAGGAAGGTATGTATATTCACACTATCTCCAATCTCTTATATGTGTGGTAGGGATGGTTTGAGATTGATATTTCGACTCTACTTACAATTGTTTTTAAGTATCAAGGATGGAAATACAAAATTCATCAATGCTTTTCTATTGTACAGTATTTCCATTATTTGAGTGAAATATAACTCTAAACAATTGTGATAAATCTGTTTGAAATTTAATCAGCTCAAACCTCACTGGCTCTGTTCCTGGCAACTGAGCCTCTGCTATAGATGTCCTGGCAGCAGAAGTCAGCTAAGAGCACACTGTGCTTGTGACTTTTATATTGAAAGTATTTTTCATGATGAGTGGAAACAGTGGGGCCAGGTTGAAGAAATTTTAATGTTGTAAACGCTTACTAAATTATTGTTCTGTTAAGATGACCCTCCCTTTTAGCACTCATCCAGGAAAAATACTGCCTTGATTGTTTTATGAGGATACTAATGTTGGACT
Source organism: Plecturocebus donacophilus (assembly GCA_004027715.1). NCBI lineage: Eukaryota > Metazoa > Chordata > Mammalia > Primates > Pitheciidae > Plecturocebus > Plecturocebus donacophilus. Next base: position 54,517 of record PVKP010001135.1, read on the forward strand.
TCACACTAACAATCTACTTACTATGATCTATTTTTAGCATTACTTCTTCCCAGAGGGGGGCAAAAGAATAACTGATGATTGAGTTAGATCTGAACACTTGGGGGAAATGGTACAAGTCAGAAGAAGATGGGGCTTTTAAAAACATGTTTCTAGGTAGTCATTAGGAGCTGAAGGTAGCAGCTGGAATGAGTTACTGACATCTGCCTAATTTGCCCACTGCTCCACCACCACGAGTGAGTACGGGAAAAAACTAATAAAATTAGTTTAAAAAATAACAAAAGTCAAAGCAACATTTTTCTAGTTATCACCTATAGACCAACATTTGTGCAAAATGATTTACATTTGTTATATTATTTGTTTTTTTTTATATGTAATTTATTTTGAGAGAAAGAGGAAGGCTTTTTCCAAGTGGATCAAGGTAGAATACTTAATTTGGAGAAGGGAAACTAAAGGACAGGTATTTAATACCTGTGGGCCAATGTCTGTGGTTCCACCCCAGGTGGAATTCGCCACTTTGGCTTACCTATTCAGGCAATACGTTTCAAGTTGGTAGTCTGACGCTTCAGGAACTATCCCTGAGAAAGAATACAGGTTTCAAAACAACTTCATTCTTTCTTTGTTCCATCTTACATCACTCATTGTGTCTGTATCGTCTGCCTCTTATTTCCTCTGCTCTGAACTGCTGCTGTCTTAGATACTGATAGCTAGTTTGGGTTGTTTATTTTCACCCTAAGAATTGTCTCCAGGCATAAGCACTGGTTATTATTTACCAAAGTATTAACTAAAAACTCTCAAATTTTTTTTCAGTTAATTCTTATAAAATATTCATGCAGAAATTTGGCCATCTCAGAGATAAGAAGGCAAACGAAAACACTTAGTTCCAGAATCCTAATAAAACGTTAGCTACAGTCTTCCAGTAGGTTAAATTAGCAGTTCACTAATGAAAAACTTGGTATAACGTTATAGAAAAAAGCTTCATGCCAGTTACTTGTCTGGCTTGTTAAAAGTTTTTAGATAAGAAAAAGTGAATGGAACATTTTTAAAAGGCTCAACTATTAAAATAAGTAAATTTGGATAAGATTTGATTCGCTGGAAAATTCTGACAGTGTTTATATCCGTTACAGAATCTCACTCATTAAAATTATGAAAGTGGCACCATGACAGTAATGGATTTTGACATCTGTTGCATTGCAGTGAGAAAATGTTACTAAGCAGATGTCTGAGCAATTGCTCTTAACTATGACTTTTGTATTGCAAAAATGTCATGTAAAATATTAGAAAAGAAAATAATTATATTTTTTCTGCTGGAAATCTAAAAATTTAAATTGTAAAGACTTTTTTGAGTTCATTTATTATATATTCAAAACATTTATTGAATGACAGCTGTTTAGTATTCACAACAAAACAAAGGCTCTAGCTTCAAGAAATTATACTCCTAGCATTTTTTTTATCACATTGGCAAAATATATGGTTTTGAGATGAGTTATAAAGTTGCTTTTTTGATTTGATAGCATTTTTAAAATTGATACCCTGAATGTACCCAAAGTTCTAAGAATGTCTACTCTGGATATATAAGATTCCATTGTCAGCAGTGGAAGTCAATATAATGGCATAGCAAAACTGGTTCCCAGGAGAAATAATTAAATCTATTTATGATTGCAATTATCCATTTTATCACTTTGCGGATCCAAAATTCAGTTATTTTAAGTCAAATATACAATGTCATTGAGAATCGAAAGTTTCTTGTATTTGAGAAGACATTTAATGTTCTAGAAATTTTATTTGGCCACTGCAGATTACCTGCAGAAGATGTTTCTTAAAAATTATTTCCTGAAATAAGTAACTGTATAAAGATGCCCCAAATATGATATATTTTCATAACACCTTTAAGAGCTTTCTGCTAATATATAATTTTTGAAATCATTTTGCTTGAATAGAAAAAAAAGTATAATTGTATTGTATGCACACGTTTATATACTTACCCAGTCTCTTTCACTTTCTCTCCTTCCTTCTCTTTCTCTATAACACACACACGCACACACACACACACACACACACAAACACAGTGTTAAATATATAAGTACTACATAAGCTATAAGGCATGGAAGAACATAAAAATGTATACACGATATTTGAATCTGTATTGTTTTGTCATAGAACTTCAGAAATTAAGAAAAAAAATAGATGTATTGAAATTCATGGCAAAGATCTTTAGGCTTCACCATGATGGAATAGCTGGTGTAGCTTTTACTTTCTCACTATAAGAAACTATTTAAGCTGGACAAAGTTTTAAAAACAATGTCAGCATTCTTAGACAGCAACCGACATTCCTCGAGAGAGGAATACCTGAGATGAGCACCATAGTTACAAATATTTTCTTCCTGACAGTATTTTCCAAATCATAGTAGAAATAGTGAGATCAACAGCCCAGAGAAATACAAAGAGTAATCAGTATGAGTCTTCCATGGCAACTTGAATTTGGGAGTACAGTGCCCATGAAATAGGAGCTGTAAAGGAGTACTAAAAACCTATGCAAAAATTATAGTCTTTAGTCAGCTTCTACATTATATTTACATATACTGAGATTCTAAGATATCTGAGGGGAAAAAAGCCTACAAGCAGAATTTTTTTTAAAAATTTGAATTTTACCATAGCTAAAGTACACACACCTTTCAAGTGAGACCCTTGAAAGCCTAGTCCCCATAAATTGTAGCTGTGCTCTAGGAGAGAATAAATTATAGAAGTAATGGAGAAACTGAAAGAGATCTGGTTTAACAAGGACTAAAATCAAGACTTAAGAGAATTTACACAATTTAATTGATAGTTCTCTGTAGAAGATATCTTAACCCAGTGTCTCTATAGTACATTATGTACAATGTTAGCATAACAAAAAAATTATTAAACATGCTAAGAAGTAAAAAAGCAATAAGAGATAAATAAATCAATAGAAGTAGATTCAAGAATGATCTAGATGTCACAATTGGCAATAAAGGACTTCAAAACAGCTGAAGAAATAGATAATTGAGAATGGATTAAAACCTAAATCATTTCAAAAGATAAATTGATTCTATAAAAATAATCCAGTCAATATTTTAGTACTGCATCATATGACATTTGAAAATCAGAACTAATTTGTTTCATAGCACACTGGACACAGTAAAAAGTTAGTGAACTCAAAGAGAGGATAATAGAAAAATATTGAAACTAAATCAAAGAGAGAGAAAAATATAGACATATATATAACACGATTCAGTTGTTACACGTGTGGACATGCTTTAAAAAAGTTGTAGTTATGTAGTTGCAATAAAAGGAAATGAAGAGAGAAAGAGTAAATGGCAGAGAAAATATAGGCCTAAAGGAATACTAAGCAGGATTATTCCAAATTTGACATAAGACATGAAGTCACAGATTGAAGAATCTCAGTAAAGCCCAAGTTAGTCCACTGAAAAATTTTTCTCTACATATAATGCCTCCCCAAATGAAAATGATATAGTAAGCTTGAAATTATTGCAGTTCTGCTGTAAAGTGTCTAGCAAGTCCTATTCTTGACTTTATTACTAAAAATAGAGTTGTAAAACAGTCCCTCAAATGATTATTTATGTAGACCACAACTATTCAGACCCCATAGATGTCAAATAATAGACTCACAGAATATTTGCCTTTGGCAAAAAAAAAAAAAAAAAAAAAAAAAAAAGAAAAGATGGTGACACTCTCTCAATTAAATTCTAATCAATATAAGTGACTACTTTTCTCATGGTTTTCAAGCATTTGGATGGCCAATTAGTAAATAGTTTTCTATTGTTTCTTTTGCATAAGAAGTATAAACAGTTTTACATATTTAAAATGTTTTATTAATTATAAAAATATTGCCTCTGGGTTAAAAGCACTGGAGCATGGACAGCCTTTTAAAAAGTACGTTAAATATAATTATCATTTTTATCATCTTTAGTTAACAAGGATATATATTCCCCAATACACTTTGATAAATTACAGTAAAGTAAGAGTTAAGATCACATTACACAAAAAAATGATTTTTAAATATGAAGAAAGGCATGTGAATTGTTTAGAACTGCACTGTCTTGTCTAGTAGCTACTAGCCATAGAAGTTACTGAAAACTGAAAATCTGAAGACAAATTGAACACCAAAATATGTTTTGTCTGCCTGAAATAAAGTGTATCATCTTCAGTTATTGCCTTCAGTAGTCAATATATAATCATTTGGTCAAAATTTTTTCTTGAGTTGTTTATTATATTGTTGCTGATTTTGATCTGTTTCTTCCCCTCAAATACCTCTCAATGTTGTGAATTTGTGTTGTTTTTTTGAAATTTCTGTAATTTTGTTTTGTATATTTTAATGCTCTCATATTAATTTCATGTAAGCTTGGAATTTATACATCTTCCTAATATATAAGAAACTTTCCATCCATATGAAATAACCCTTTATAACTATTAATACATTGTTTTTGCCTTGCAGTTTATGAATATAATAATACTACCTTCTTTTTGGTTCAGGTTAAGTAGGATACTTTTCTCTATCCTTTTACTATATACCTTTGGTAAATTCATCTTTTCATATGTCTCTTGTAAATAGTCAATATTAACTAGTTTTTTATGTAATTACCTACAAATCTTTGAGTAGGTAATTATGTTCACAAATATTTAATAAAAGCACTTTTTTAAAGATACATATCTGCTATCTCACCACATGCTTTCTCTTTACCTATTTTATGTAGGTTAGTTAGTTTAGTTTTTTCATTGCCTTCTTTGGGTTTTCAATCTTTTTTGAATGTTTTAAGATTTATTTTGTAACCTAACATATGGTCTATCCTTGAAAATGATCCATGTCCTGAAGACAAAAATGTGTATTTTGCAGCTCTTGGATGAAATGTTCTGTAAATAAAGATATATGTTAGATCTATTTGGTCATTAGTGTGTATTAAGTCTGATGTTTCTTTGCTGAGTTTCTACCTGGAGGATCTGTCCAATGTTAAAAGTGAAGTGTTGAAGTCTCCAGCTATTGTTGTATTGGCACCCGTTTCTCTCTTTAGCTCTAATGATATTGCCTTTGTATATCTGGGTGTTCCAGTGTTGTGTGAATATATATTTATATTTAAAATTGTTATATCCCTTTGCTGAACTGACCCATTTTTCCTCAAATGGTGGGTCTTCTTAAAGTTACCTATAGTTGTTGTCTCTTCTTACAGTTTTGGTATTGAAATTGTTTGCCTGATGTAAGTGGAGTGACTCCTGTTTTTTGTTCGTTTCCATTGGCATGAAATATCTTTTTCCATCCCTTTATTTTCATTCTATGTGTGCCTCTATAGGAGAAGTATGCTTCCTGAAGGCAACAGATCAATGGGTCTTGTTTTTTTCATCCATTCAGCTGGTCTATGTCTTTCGATTGGAAAGTTTATTCCATTTACATTCAATGTTATTATTGATAAGAAAGGACTTTACTCCTGCCATTTTGTTATTTGTTTTCTTGCTGTTCTATGGTCTTTTCTTCCTTGCTTTTTGTCATTCCTTTATTCCCCTAGAAAAGATGCTTTTCTCTGGTGATAGGATTTAATTCCTTGATTTTTATTTGTGTGTTCATTGTACGTTTTTTGGTTTGAGGTTACCATGAGGGTGATAAATACTCATAACCCATTATTTAAATCTGATAACAGCTTAATACTATTTGCATGAACAAGCAAACAAATATAAGGAAAACTAAGGAAAATTTACCTTAATTTCATCTTCCTGCTTTTTAACTTCTTGTTGTTTCTATTTATATCTTATTATATTGACTATTCTTGAAAAGTTATTTTAGTTATTGTTTTTGATTGATTCATCATTTAGTATTTCTACTTAGGATAAGAGTGGTTTACACATGAGAGCTGTAGTATTATATTATTCTGTTTTTCTGTGTACTTACTATTACCAGTAAGTTTTGTATTTTTATGTGATTATTTTTTGCTTATTAATGTTCTTTTCTGTCATTGAAGTACTCCCTCTAGCATTTCTTGTAGGATGGCTCTGGTAATTGATGAAATCCCTCAGCTTTTGTTTGTCTGGGAAATTCTTTATTTCTCATTTATGTTTGAAGAATAATTTCACCAGATATACTATGCTAGGATATATATGTGGGGGGTAGGGTGAGGTGTGTTTGCGTGTGTGTGTGTGTGTGTGTGTGTGTGTTTTCCATCACCACTTTAAATATGTCATGCTGCTCTCTCTTGGCCTGTAAGGTTTTTCACCAAAAAGTCTGCTGTCAGATGTACTGGAGCTCCACTGTATGTTGACTGTTTCTTTTTTCCCTCTTGCTTTTAGGATCCTGCCTTTATCCTTGACCTTTGGGGGTTTGATTATTAAATACCTTGCGATAGTCTTCTTTGTATTACATCTGCTTGGTGTTCTATAACCTTCATGTATTGAATATTGATATCTTTCTCTAGGTTTGAGAAGTTCTCTGTTATTATCCCTTGGAATAAATTCTCTACTGCTATTTCTTTCTCTACCCCCTCTTTAAGGCCAATAACTCTTAGATTTGTCCTTTTGAGGCTATTTGCTAGATCTTATAGGCATGCTTCATTGTTGTTCATTCTTCTTCCTTTTATCTCTTCTAATTGTGCATGTTCAAATAACCTGTCTTCAAGCTCACTAATTCTGTCTTCTGCTTAATCAGTTCTGCTATTAAAGGATTATGTTGCATTCTTCAGTATGTCAATTACATATTTCAGCTCCAGAATTTCTGCTTGATTATTTCTAATTATTTCAATCTCTTTGTTAAATTTTAATCTCCTTATTAAATTATTTTTAATTGTTTCAATCTCTTTGTTAAATTCAGATAGAATTCTGAATTCCATCTCTGTATTATCCTGAATTTCTTTGCATACCCTCAACACAGATATTTTGAATTCTGAAAGATCACTGGTCTCTGTTTCTCTAGGATTGGTCCCTGGTGCCTTATTTAGTTCACTTGGTGAGGTCATGTGTTCCTGGATGGTGTTGATGGTAGTATATGTTCTTCAGTGTCTGTGCATTGAAGAGTTAGGTATTTATTATAGTATTCACTGTGTGGACTTATTCATAGCCATCCTTCTTGTGAAGGGTTTCAGATATTTGAAAATATTTTGGTGTTGTGATCTTCTTAAGGGGGCACCCCAAGCACATAACACTGTGGTTCTTGCAGACTTGTAGAGGCACCTCCTTGATTATCTTGGACAAGATCCAGGAGAATTCTCTGGATTACCAGGTAGAGACTCTTGCTCTCTTCTCTTACTTTCTCCCAAACATGTAGAGCCTCTCCCTCTATTCTGAGCCACCTAAAGCTGAGGGTGTAGTGATGCAAGCACTCCTGTGTCCACCATTACAATGACTGTGCTGGTTCACATTTGAAGCTAGTCCAGTGCTGGGTCTTACTCAATGCCTGCTGTAAACACTCCCTAGCTACTGCCTATGTTCATCCAAGGCTCTGGGGCGCTACAATCAGCAGGTGGCAAAGCCAGCCAGGCCTGTGTCCTTTCCTTCAGGGAAGCAAGCTCTGTAGGTGGGTCCAATAGTGCTGTCCAGGAGTTGGGACTAGAGTTAAAACCCTTAAAAATCTACCTGGTATTCTATTGTATTGTAGCTGAGCTGTCACTCAAACCACAAGACACAATCCTTCCTATTCTCCTCTCCCCTTTCCAATGGCAGAGGAGCCTCACCCCATAGCCACTACTACTCCAGGCCATAAGGAGTACTGCCGGTCTACTGCTGATTGTTTTTTTAAGGCTCAAGATCTCTTAAGTCAGCTTGTGTGTATGCTGCCTGGCCTGGGACTCATCCTTCAGGACATTGAGCTCCCCTTTGCACCAGGATAAGTCCAGAAATGCCATCCAAGAGCTGAGTCCTGGAATCAGAGACCCCAAGAGCCCCCTTGGTGGCTTACTCCAGTGTGGCAGTGTTGCTACCTAAGGTACAAGACAAAGTCCCCTTTTCTTTTCCCTCTACTTTTCTCAAGCAGAAGGAGTTTTGCCCAACAGCCACTACAGCTGGTAATCTGCTGAGCTTACCTTAAACCAGAAAGTCTCAGAGACTCACCAAAGCTCTCAATGTGGTGCTTGGATACCACTGCTGATTATTCAGGTCCCAAAGACACTTCAGTTAGCAGGTGATGAATGCTGCCCAAACTGGGTCCTTTCCTTCAAGGCAGAGGATTACCTTCTCGTGAAGGGTGTGCCTCAAAATGTTGTCTAAGAGCTAGATCCTGGAATGAGGATTTCACGGCTATCACTAATACCCTATTCTACTGTGGCTGAACTGGTATCTACGATGCAAGGCAAAGCCCTCCCCTCTCTTCCTTCCCCTCTTCTCAAATAGAAGGAAAGGGTGGCTTTTGGAGTCATGAGCTGTGAAGCCTGGGGTAAAGTCTAGCACTCCCTTGGCTGTCACAGCTGGTGTCTCAGTATGTCACATGCTCCCCTAGTTCACTGTCTCTGGGCGAGTTCAGCTCCAGGATTCACCTAAGAGTTACAGTCCTTATGGTCTAGACTGCTTTTCATGTTTACTTAGAGACTGAGAGCACTTTGACCCTTAGTGGTAAGGTTTGCAGGCACTCAATCTCGGACTACTGGGATCCATGGTTCCCCTCTGACTAGGGTTGGTTTAAATGCTCTCTATGTGCAAGGGCATCAGCTAAGTTTGGTGTGGTTCTTCTTTCTGCTCCAACAGAACAGCACTGAGAGCAATGCCCCAAAATTGCTGTGTTCTCCCTCTCCTAGTGCCCAGAGAAGCTCTCTGTACCACACCACTGCTGTCAGGGGTCAGGGAGGTATGGCATTGGTGATTCAGGACTTTTTTTTCCATTCCTTCAGTGATATGAAGTTAAAACCAGGTACTATTGAAATACTCTAGCTTGAGCTTGGCTATAATGAATACATTTTAAACAATCCTGCTAACTCCGTTTTGCCCATCCTGAGCTATGTAGGACATTCTGTTCCAAAAGCTTGTGGTCTGAGACACCTGGCATCTTTGTAACCAATTTTCTGAGAAGCAGGGTCCACCATCCCTGTACATCCTGTATCTGTAACTGTGTAACTGTTACCCCACAGTGCTACCCCACATCCTGAGTAAAAAAGCAATTTTAAGTAGAACTTTTTGTTAGGCTCCTCCTTCTCCCCTAACCGGCTCCTTCTGCTTCTGTAATAATCTGCTTACTACCCCCTGACCCTAAACTGGTATAAAAATGTTGACCACCCTTTGTTCTGGGCCAAGAGGTTTGAGCTCTAGCAGACTCTCGAACACTGGCCAAGTAAATGTGGACTCTCAATAAACTCAGTGGTGGAGCTTCTGTTTAAACTCGCTTGAGTATGACACTGTGAGTGCTCACCTGAGTTCCTGGTTCTTAGGAAGATTTTTGTTTTCCTTTCTGTGTAGGTAGTTGTTACCTGGGTGTACTTGCAGGGGCTGTATGGAGAACTGCCAGTGGAGCTTTCTATTCTGCCATCTTGCTCTGCCTGTAAATTGCCTTTTTAAAATCCTCGTACGATGTGTTAGCTTGTTAATTTCATGGCTTGATATATTTTATTAGCTTTGGGTAATTATTTTAGTATCTCTATACATTTTGTTCTGCCATCATTTCTTTTTCTTCTCCTCTGGGATACAAATAAATACATATTAGAAATCTCATTGTTTTCTCTGTAAATCTTTCTTATCTTCTATGTTTTACTTACTTGATTATCCTTTGTTAATTTGGATATTCTTCCTGATCTATATTCCAGTTCATTCTTCTTACTTGTCTCTAATATGTTCACAAACCATCAATAAAATACTTAATGTTCCTTTTTGTATTTTTTAAATTCTATTTCTATCCAGGTCTTTTTGACTTCAAAAATATGATATACTTTCTATTTTCTTGCTAAAATAGAAAGTTTAAAATTTTTTATATCCATTAATTTGTTACTCTGTATATAATGATTTCATTATCCAGAGAGAATATAATCTTTCTGATATTATTTACACCGATTCTCATTTATGTCATTATATATTATCATATATCTATATTATTGCTGATTGTGTTCTAGACTGAATCAAAAAGCCATCATTTTACAAAACAATTGAGGCCCAGAATGATGGATGTTATCTTCTTTCTAAGATAATTTATATTTGTTTCTGCCAATGCCTAAATAGACTATAAATCTGGCACCATCTTCATTCAAAATTAGACTCGAGATATACAAGGCCACTCAGATAATTCAAATGTGGTCTGGCAATGGAAGATTTGCTTAGAGTTTACCTTTTCTCCCGGAGTGCAGTTCTGTAAGTTTCCAGCGTTTATACTGGAAGATTCACCAAGGCTTAACTCTTGGGTATAATCTGGACTTCAATTTGTATTTCTCCTAGGCTAGTGAGGCTGTGAAAAGTGTTTCTCGGCCTCTCAACTATCTCATCTGAACCGAAGATCCGGAGCAAAAACTACTTATAGCCAATTTACTTGACCTGACCTCTATTTGTCTCAATTTTCTTTTATGTAAAATGAGATACACATTAGAACAAATATTCTAAGATTGAAGTGAAGATTAAATGAGTCAACAATGTAAAACATGTAGTGTCTACCCCTTATCAAGTGCATAAATTATTTTCTACCAATGTAATTTATAATGTTAGCTTCTCTGAAGTAATTTTGTTAGTAGCAGTTTACTACTCTTGCCTGGACAGCTGCCTCTGTAAATCAAACTGGTTTATCAATTTTATTTCACAAATAGTTATTGAATAATTTTATGAATTAAAGTGCTTGTTAAGAGAGTAAGAAGTGGCACCTATCACTATGGGTTCTATAGAATATCAGGAAAAATTAATACACAGAGTAACAAGGACCATATGGGTATCTCAGCAAAAGCATTCAAACATTTACCAAGAAACTTTTGAGAGGCTTGGTTTCTTGATGAGGCCATTCAAATAAAAGTGAACTTTATATTTAATATACTTGGTCTTATTTGAGGAAATAATTTATTATTTACAGTGACATAAAACTTTGGTGCTAAGACTAAACTCAGTTGCAATTATGTAGCATATACAAACTAAAACATATTTCACTTAAAATGTATAAATACATTTGAGTAATGGAGTTTTCTTTTGTTTGATTGGCTTTGCATTTCCTTTGTCTCTACTTTACTAAGCATTAAAAGTTCTTTAATGAATATAAAGAGTTAAGTTAAATAAGAAAGTAAATACCAATTATCCTTAGTTCAAACAGCTAGACATACATTAAAACCATAAATTAATCAAACATCACATTAGAGTAAAGAGTGGCCCTGAAGGAATAAAATCATCATGATTAAGGGTGATTTTGTTGAAATGTTAACTTATTAGAACCAGATTCTGATATATCTTAGTATTAGGCATGGTATAATTTTTAATGCTGTGATATCTTATTCTTTAGTATGACTGTCCACCGAATATTTTGATCCTACTCTACATGCTATATTATCAACACAGTGAATATTCCAATTGTCTCTATGCAGATTGCCTCTTCAATATCGATAGTGAGGAAATCAGCATTCTTTGTTAGCAGAGCTCTGAACATCCACTTCAATTTTACAGTTAAATGAACTAACATGAATGTTTATGTCACCTGTATGATAATAAAGAAAAATTTATTCATGTGTTCTCTTATACTGTATTTTTATTAAGTTTCCTGAAATTGTTTGTGATTTTGAAGTAGTTAATTGTGAGCGGTAGGACACTCAAGGTCCTCTATACTTCAGTCCCTCCCTAACTTGGAAACAGTACATAAATTCCTCCTCTGCATTACAAGGAATCTCTATCCCTAGTATACAAGATCTAACATTTTTTAAATCACACTAGAAGAGACATAGCAATAGTGACTGGAGCTGGCTCACCCAGAGTGTGAGCAATTAGAAGGAAAATTGTCTGAACAAATTTTAAAACATAATAAAGGCAACCAAAATGTATTGGCAATTCTAAATAATATCAATAACAGTATTCTCTAGCCCCAAATTCTTTTGTTAGGATAAACTCTAAATAATTGCTGTGACTTAATAATATGCATGTAAGCTTTAAAATAACAGAATTGCATTTATTATCCTTCAATAAAAATTAAATATATATATTAATTTGCAGAACTGACATTTACGTCATCCTCGGGCATACAAAGACATTGCTACATGAGATGACTTTTAGCACATTTGGCTTTGAACCATTTCTTACCTGAATAGTTTTGACTTCATAAAGGTTTCAGATTGTTCAGGCTTATTCAAGCTTATTTCAGGTACTTCTACACTCCTTTCATCCTTTGTTCATTAGTCTATTGAAATCCTGGTTTTACTGTGCATTGAATCACATTGTTAGTTGTTTATGAATCTATTTTTCATATTTCTTCCAGTGGATGCCAGTTACTTCCTTCTCTATATTGTCCTATCACATTTGGTAACATTCTTTGAACATTATTTATGACTAATAAATATTCATTAAATCAATACATCTAAATTCAAGTGAATGGAATAATTTCCACCATGTGTTCTTTATACTCTAAAACACACAAAATAAAAGTCATCCTATTGAAAGGAGACATAAATTCTACAGGCAGAAAATATTTTTGAGATAATTCAAATTATTATTTTGAAAATTTTATCATATGAAAAATCTATTCTTTGGCAAATGTTATCTACATTTTCTCTGAAAATGCACAAAACAATTAAAATATCTATTCCTCAAGATAACATTAGAAATCACACTCAGGATGATAAAAACCAGTTAGGAAAGTTTCTTTGGAAATCTTTATGAATGCTTCCTACTGCTCCATTTTCCAACCTAGATTTTTATGAAAAAAATAAAATAAAACTTTGAATGTGTTTTGTTATTCAGTCCACCTGTTTCTTTCATTTTTTTTGAGACAGAGTCTCACTCTGTAGTCCAGTTTGGAATGCAGTGTCTAGAGCTCGGCTCACTGCAACCTCTGCCTCCTAGATTCAAGTGATTCTCCTGCCACAGCCTCCCAGGCAGCAGGGACTACAGATGCCTGCCACTATGCCTGGCTAATTATTTTTATTTTTATTAATTAATTAATTTATTTATTTACTTACTTTTAGTAGAGATGGGGTTTCCCCATGTTGTCCAGGTTGGTCTCGATCTCCTGACTGTGTGACCAGCCCGCCCCAGCCTCCCAAAGTGCTTAGATTACAGGTATGAGCCACCACGCCTGGCCCCAATCCACCGATTTCTTAACTGGATGTTCTAAAGGTGTTTGCTTTATTGAAAGAACAGAGAACAGTTTATAACTAACATAACCATGATTAACTCTGCATGCTTCTGTGTTTTAATTAATGTTAACCACAACTCCCTACAAATACTAATTATTTTTAAATTTACGAGCTGTGAATTAATTACAACATTTACTTAAGAGTACTGACTAATCAGAGTAACTAGAGAAATAAGGGCAAATTCTAAGAGTGAAAGTAATACAATAATAAGCACCAATATTTTTAAATTTTTAAATAACTGGCTCTGAGTGAGAAAAATTACACTGATGTAGATGAAAAGATATTTTCCAATATGCTTCACACATTACTAAGAAGGGTTAACTTTCGTAGGCAATAGTTTTAAGTTAGAGACTGTTTTAATTGCTTTTTTTGCATTATCCTTTTTAATCCTTTTAAACAATTCTATGAAATGGGAAGGTTACTATTCTCATTTCATAGAGCAAATAAAGATGAGCAAAAGTGAAGAACTTGCCCAAACCAGCACAGTTCTAAGTAGTTGGTATGAATTCAGTCAGCCAGACGCCAAAGCTGAACATGTTCTATAATCATCTTGAAATAAATATCATGCCAGAATTATCTGCTGAGATTTCCCAGGGTGATACATCAAAGATAAAAATTTAGTTTGTTGGCCACTGTGGTGGCTCATGCCTGTAATCTCAGCACTTTGGTAGGCTGAGGCAGACAGATCACGAGGTCAGGAGTTCAAGACCAGACTGGCCAACATGACAACACCCTGTCTCTACTAAAAATACAAAAATTAGTCAGGTGTGGTGGCAAGCACCTGTAGTCCCAGCTACTCGGGAGGCTGAGACAGAAGATCCACTTGAACCTGGGAGATGGAGGTGGCAGTGAGCTGAAGTATTGCCACTGCACTCCAGCTCAGAAAAAAAAGAATGGTTAGCGTTTGTATTATATTTATTTATCATGGGTAAAATAGTAGTCATTGCAAATAGTAGATAGAAATCATTAATTAGATATAAATACTTTCATGACACATTGAAATTGGAAATCAAGATATGCTGGATGTCTGGGTAGCTGTAGACAATGGCAGCTCCCAGGTTCACTTCTGCAAATATTTTGTCCAAAATAGAACAGAAAGAAGAAAAAGTAAAACATACACACACACACATATACTAAACATACCTTCCACATAATGCAAGGACAAAGAATGCATAAACTTCAAAATAATGATGATAATCAGAAGTAGAAAAAATAATCACACTAAATCATATGTAGCAACCACTCAGACACATATCCTTGTATAGAATACATCTCACATATCCCTGTATAGAACAAATATAGGCTAAGAAGAATTAAGAGAATAAGAGGAAGCTGACAACTGACCTTTGGTTAGCATAACACCAGAGATAAAAAAGCTAAGTCTATTGTAAGTTGGAAAACACAGAAAGAAGTCCCAGAAGAGCAGAGCACAGATGGCAAAAAAGAAACTGAAAAGTGCAGGTAATTTGAAATATCGGTCTTTGAAAACCAAAGCTTCTCAGGGTCAGGTATACAGGGAGAACAAAAATGGCGAGAGGCACTCTACTCATTGACAATTGGGTGAAGAAGAAGTAATGAAGCAAAAAAAGAAAATTTAGGGTTCTACAAGACAAAAGAGAATAAAATTAAGAGAACCTAAGAGGTTCCCTTTGCCCTACCTGCAAGGAAATAGTGATGAAGCAGAAAGCTAACAAACAAGAAAACCCAGGACAATACTCTGAACTAAATTAAATACCATTAAGTAAACATTTGTGGATTTATACTTGTGGCGGAAATGCAACCTTTAAAAAAATGGGTGAAAACCAAGATGAAAAAATAAGAAAGAATTGGAATAAAAGATAACATTATCTCAGATGTGATTACTAAAGTACATTGTGACCAAGGGATAATAGACTCAAATGAAAATTTAATAAGATCATTGAAAGAAGGCAAGAAAACACCCACGAGAATAAAATGGAGGTAAGGGAAGGACTTAAATGAGCCAGAGAAAAACTGTGGGCATATAAGGCAAGCAAAGGATACATAATATTTGTATAACTGTAGTCTGTGAAAAAGAAACAAAATCGTTAAGCAGAATGAAGGTTCAAACTACGGTCAAAGAAAACTTTTCAGTAATAAACTACCTGAATATAACCATTCAAGGGAATGTGTATTTTAGTAAATTAACTCAAACTGTTAATTCTGAAACATATCCTAGAAAAACTATTTGGCTACAACAATGCAGAAAAGTTTTTACAGTCTCCAAGCAAAAAAGATCAAATAATTTACAAGGGCAAAATAATTAGAAGGATATCACATTTTTCAAATCAACATAAAAAAACCAAGACAATGATAAAAGATTTCTTTTTCTTTTTATTTATGTTGTTTTGAGACAGAGTTTCACTCTTGTCGCCCAGGCTGGAGTACAATGGCATGATCTCAGCTCACTGCAACCTCCACCTCCTGGGTTCAAGCAATTCTCCTGCCTCAGACCCCTGATTAGTTGGGATTAGAGGCATGAATCCAAGATTTTATATCCAGCTAAATTCTTCAATTATCAATGTTATAGGATAGCAGTTTTTAAATCTACAAGAACTTAGAATAGGTATGAACTCTTCTTGAGAATCTACTAGAGGATAATTTTGTATCAGCCAAGAGTTGGTTGTGAGAACCTCAACAACAGGGTTGCTGTTGAGCGTTATGTATATGCATTTGTGTACATGCATACATATATCCACACAGATGTGTGTGTGTGTGCATACACACAAGGCTAAAAAGATAAGTGTTGAATACTAATATGTGATGATGATACAAACATCATAACAAAAAATGGAAAAGAGGACAAAAAAAGGAGAAAATAGAAGAATTTTATTGATTGTTGTGTAAACACAAAATATTCTAAGCCCCCCAACCAAATGATGGACCCTTCCCTCAGCCAAAGGCATTCCAAAGTTAACCTGATATACTAGTTGACACCATGATGGGAAGTGGGAGTAGGGGGATGTGACATGCCTCATTATATCCTCCTCTCTTTGAAATTTAGGCACAGCCGACAAGCATTAACATTAAAACAGAGACCTTAAGACCGATAGAACAGACTCTGTAAGTCTGATAGGAAACATCCCCTTCTATTGATTCTGTTGGAATAATTGTAGACTTGGTCTCCACAACCCCTTATATTTTTTTATTTTTTTTGAGATAGTCTCACTCTTGTTGCCTAGGCTGGAGTGCAAAGGAATGATCTCGGCTCACTGAAACCTCCACTTCCCAGGAAACAGTGATTCTCTTGCTTCAGCCTCCCAAGTAGCTGGGACTACAGGTGCCCACCACCACATCCAGCTGATTTTTGTATTTTTAGTAGAGACAGGGTTTGGCCATGTTGGCCAGGCTGATCTCGAACTCCTGATCTCAGGTGATCTGCTCAGCTAGGCAGCCCAAAGTGCTGGGATTATAGGCATGAGTCACCAAGCCCAGGCCACAACCCCTTATCTTAAAATCCAGACATTCTCTGCTACTGATTCCAAGTCTTGAGACAATAACGTAACTCTTTAAACCAATTGCCAGTTAGAAAATTCTTGAATTCACCTATGACTTGAAAGTCCCTGCTTAGAGTTGTCCTGCCTTTCTGGGCTGAACTAATGTACAGCTTAGATATATTAATTGTTGTCTTATGTCTTCCTAAAATGTTTAAAACTAAGCTGTAGCCCAACCACCTTGGGCACATGTTCTCGGGATGTCCTGGGGCTATATCACAGGCCATTGTTCATTCACATTTTGCTCAAAATAAATATCTTCAAATATTTTAGACTCTGACTCCTTTTGTCAAAATTGTATAAGCAATAAGTATGAATTAAGGAAT
This sequence comes from Plecturocebus donacophilus, assembly GCA_004027715.1. Taxonomy (NCBI): domain Eukaryota; kingdom Metazoa; phylum Chordata; class Mammalia; order Primates; family Pitheciidae; genus Plecturocebus; species Plecturocebus donacophilus. The sequence continues at coordinate 71,599 of PVKP010001135.1, forward strand.
GACATTAAAAACTGAAAAACTAAACTGTAAAGTGTTAATGAAATGGGACTGAGAGCATTAAAAATCATGTAAACACTAAAGTAAAATAATTAGAGTATAAAAACTACTAATCTGTCAAATAATGTAAATAAAAATAGAATTATTAGAACTAAATAAAAACCTTTTAAATATCAAAAATTAGCTAAATCAAAAACAAAAAATACACTTACAGAGAAACATAGCAAATATGTCATAATACACATCACTCAATGAAGTTTTTAAATTTAACTCACAATGAAACAACTAAATTTTATACCATGTAGTAAAAACATTTAAAAGAAATGAATCGTGAGAGGCTAAAAATTAAGACAAAGCAATACAGGTAAATGGAGACAATAAAAAAGCAGGTATTATTTTGAATAGAAATCAGGCAAAAAAAGATACATTAAACATGATAAAGAAAAGCATATTTTAATATAAAAGCCACAATTCATAAGGAAGATAAAGCACAAACCTACAAGAAATGCAAGATGACAGATAAAAATACATTAGTAATGGGAGATTTTTATATAACACTCCCAACGCAAGACAAATCAAGTAGGTGAAAAATAAAGAGTAGATAGAACACCTAAGCAATACAGTCAACACAGGAGTAGATTTTGTGGATATATATCAAACTTTCATTCCTGGGTAATTGCAAATATACCTCCTTCCTGAGTTCTCAAGTGTTAGTTAAAAATTTTATTACGTATTGTTACAAAAAATTATTAAATTCCATAAAATAATGCCTTTCAAATAATATCTAATCACAATATAACAGAACTAGAAATTGCTAATATAAGTGTAAGTTATTAACTAAACCCAAACAAAAAGGAAATTAAAAGCCTTCTATTAAAAAATCTCGCAATGTTAAAAGCTCCACAATAGTAATTGCTTTGGGCCACATCAACAGACACAATTTTGTGGGATAAGCAGAATATTGTGAAAGTAAATAATTCAACTTAAGGCTGCTAGAACTTTAAATTATTCTTAACCTTGAGAGAAATGTGGCTATGCAACTTGAGTCACAGGGCATGCAGCTGCAACTTCTGCATTTATTTTCTTGTAAATAGTTAAGAACAAACAGAGCCAGAGAGAAGACCCCTCAGATCACCGTTCCTCCTCATGAAGTAATAAAGTAGCCTTCTGCGGAATGTAGCTATCTGTAACCAATCAAATCACTATGCTGTTTGCACTGGTCTTGTATGGAAAATATTGTACTCTTGCTAAAACTTTTATATAGGAGAAGCCTTACTTCTCCACTTATGAAAGCTGACTCTCAAATTGCACTCAGATAAACTCGATACTAAATCATATATTCTGATTCTCATGATTTAAGGTTGACAACGTTTACGTAGTCTCAAATATTTCCCCAAACCATCTTTATTAATTGCAAAGGGGATAATGTAACTTTATAGTGGAGATCCCTGTATGACATCACTTATACAAAGTGATGAAAATTAATACCAAGAATAAAAGAAGTCAATATCATGTTGACATGATGGCTTGAGAAAGGTGACACATTACTTTAGTTGGATTGTTTTCAAAAGTGCATAACCTATATTTGGTGATGAGATTAGATGAGAAAAAAACAAATGGACATTTACAAAAAACAATGGACATTTACAAAAATAACTGCTCAGAGCTCTTAAAAATAGGAGAGTCATGAAAGACAAATAAATTATCCTAGATAAAAGAAGACGCAACTATATGCAGTGTGTATCCTGGATTCTACTCTGATGTACAAAAACAATGTTAGAAGGACAGTTGATAAAATTCCAACCTGTAGACTACTTGATGGAATTATATCACTGTTAATTTCCTGGTTAACTGTGATTATGGAAAATGTCAACGTTTGAAGTAGCTGGGTGTTAGGCATGTGGACATTCCCTCTAACATGTTTTGCAAATTTATTGTAGGTCAGATTTTACTTCAAAACAAAAAAAAGGAGGCGGGTGCCGTGGGTCACCTCTGTAATCTCAGCACTTTGGGAGGCTGATGTGAGGGTATCATGAGGTCAGGAGTTCGAGACCAGCATGACCAACATGGTGAAAACCCCATGTCTACTAAAAATACAAAAATTAGCTGGGTGTGATGGTGCGCGCCTGTAATCCCAGCTACTTGAGAGCCTGAAGCAGAAGAATCGCTTGAACTCGGGAGGCGGAGTTTCCAAGGAGCCGCGACTGCACCACTAGACTCCAGCCTGGGCGACAGAGCAAGACTCCATCTCTAAATAAATAAATAAATAAATAAAAGAACTGAAAAGTAATGAAGAAAATAAACCTAAGCCAAAAAAACTTTGTTAAATTTTAAAATGATTTTATAGTATGAAAAAACACATTTGGATATGATTTAATATATCCATATGTATGGTAATTTTGCTTTGTAAAGGACAAAAATTTCAATTCTTACCAAAAATTATCACTTCAGGTTTTTTGTTTGTTCTTTGTGGGGTGTGTGTGTGTGTGTGTGTGTGTGTGTGATTTATGAGGAACAATGAGAAAATTGAAAACCTAATAAAAAGTGCTAATTTAATTACTCACTTGCCCATAAAAGAAACACTTTAAAGATATATTTTATTTGAGGCAGCTATATCCTATGAATCTTTATTAAAACTAGTCATTGTGAATAAAAAAAAACTATATAGTTCTGAAAACAAATCGAGCTACCAATATACGAAGCAACAGTATCTTAAATCTATATTTTTAAAAGTGTTAATAAAGGGTTATCACTAGCTAACAAATTACTGTATGCCAGCTTTAAGCCAGTTAATTATGCTGGAAAACAGCCTTTGTCTCATATATACTGACAGCCCAGCTGCAGGTAATTGAGTTTGGCTTCCATTGTTTCTCTTAAGATTTAGAGAATATTTTAAATGGTGCATTATAGTGTGATATTAAAATTGATGCAATGCAATTCCATACACGTAAAATTCAGCCAGAAGACTTAAAAGTAAATCACTGGAAATAAAATGAAGATGGTTTTAAACAAACCTTTTTATTGGCTTTTTAAGAACCATGAACTTACAGCAAAATCTAAAGTGCACAAGGCAAACTATGAGCATGTAAAGCTTGTCTATAGGGCAGGCTTTTAAAATTGGAAGAATGTAAATCAATATTTATTGTGAAATTAAGATATATTCCCAAGGTGAAACCATTCTGTGTAAAACAATGCAATGACAGTCTATAAAATATATTAAATGCATCAGTAGTGCTAGACATACAACCACAACACCATCAATCTACCTGCACCTGTAAAAGAACACAGCAATTCATTATCATCCTGACATAATTATCACAGGATTAAGGCTAAACAGCACCTGCCAAGCATATATCAAAACACATCATATTTTAACTTAAACGTAAAGATAATATGCACATTTGCACTTTTTTTCTTTTTCTTATTTTAACAAATTTTCCCTCTGTTGCCCAGGCTGGAGTGCAGTGGTGTGAGCTCGGCCTCTGCAGCCTCTACCTCTGGGGTTCAAGCAATTCTCACGCCTCAGCTTCCCAGGCAGCTGGAATTACAGGCGTGTGCAACCACCATGCCAGACTAATTTTTTTTTTCTGTATTTTTAGTACATATGAAGTTTTGCCATGTTGGCCACGCTGGTGTCAAACTCCTGACCTTGAGTGGTCTGCCTGCCTTGGCCTCCCAAAGGGCTGGGATTATAGATATGAACCACTGCTCCCAGCCACATCTTTTTCTTAATGTAGAAAAAACTTAAGGAAAATTACTATTTCCATTAATTATCAATTAGAAATATGGAAGACACTCAATCCCAATAATTCCATGAAAGCTTTGATCAAATTATAATGTGTATATGTTTTAGAAAAATGGGATCATAGAAGGAATGCATTTCAAAAAATTTCTTTTTGAGGACACATTTTAAAGAATATATGGAGAAAAAAAGCAACAATGTTCATAAGGATGTAAAACTGCAAAATACAAGCAGTTAGATGGGTCATTTAAAAAAATAAATTTCTGTATGGTAAAGCTGAGTTAAATTGCTCAGAGTTCTTTAGCATGGTGTCATTCGTAGTAGGCTGAACATGTCTCTCAATTGCTTGCTGTGTTGTGCCAGCATAATTATTAAAAATGTCCTCTTTTGTTCTCAAAATGTCCCAGTTTAGAAAATAAGCTAGTTATACATCTTGCTACTGTAACCCCCTCAATAGGACAGACAGTAACTTATCAGAATTGAAGAATTGCCAGCTGATTTATAGAGACACCCTATTACCATTCTTATTAGTCCACCTGTATAAAGCAAATGCCTTATATCACTTAAGGATTTTTTTTAAGCCCATTTATTTGAGAAGCAAACAAAAAGAAGATAACTTTTTGACTTCATTGAGAAGCTTGCTACTTGTGTTGTGGTGAGCCAACTGGCAGTATTAGAATAGTTTGGAAGTTTGTTAGAAATGCAGCTCAGGCTAGATTTGCTGATTCTGCATTTTAAGAAGATCCCAAGTGATTCATCTGTGCATTATAGTTTGAGATGCACTGGTTTACAGGACTCTGAGAGAAAGGTGACTGAATCCAAGCTTGCTTCCCCGCCAGATGCACCTGGGCTATGGACATGAAGTTAATGACAACTTCTGGACTGTAGCTGAACAGCGATGTTCCTGTCATTTTCACCCCAAAGATAACTGTTGAAGGATTTACTTTCAAGTAGAAATTATAACAAGCTAAACATAGAACACAGTACTGTCTGCAAAGGTGACGGTGCCTGTTCCAGCTCCTGTGGTGGGTACAGGCAACACTATCAAAGCAATTATATAAAAAGCAGGGCAGGGAGGAGTAAGGGGGTAATATCTCCTTGGCTTGGAATATCCACCCATGAATAGGAGTGCTCTAACTTATACTGGATCACAGACTTTCTTTATAAAAATATTAATAAAGCAGATTGTCATTTTTGGATATATTTATAAAACATTTTATTTTTGCTCATGATGATTTTTAGCTAGCCACTAGTTAAGTGTGCCAGTGGAAACTATTTCTATCTCCTTTCCTGAGGATGGGTCAGTGATAGGGTTGCTAGGGTCAAGTTCAGTAAATGAGTGGTGAAAAATATTATTTTAGAGGAAAATTTGCATCAAAAGTCTTAAACTATATTCACTTTTCTTCTTTCCAGTCCTCCAAAGTAGGTAATCGTAAGAGTTTTAAGAAAATCCTCTTAATAACAGTACATTTGCAAACAACTGTTATTGCAAGCTACTTTTCAAATTATGTTATTCTTTTTCAGGCTTAAAATATGGAGAAGTTATCCAGAACAAAGACTTTTAAATGCCTCCCATGATCACCATGTGCAGAGAAATCATTCAAAAAGGTGATAACTCTAAACATTAATACATCAATTAATAGCCAAAGAGAACAACAAAAACCTCTCTGATCAAACAGACAAGAAAAAACAGTTAATAAAGAACATAGCTCTAGCAGTTGCAGGATCATTAGAAAGAAGCTATACTTTCTTTTTCTTTTTTGCTAAACACTCATTATAATACTTTAGGAAAAGTTTTAATCAAAGAGCTAATATAAGGTAAAGGCTTCTGCAAAAATGTTCTTTTTTCCATGGCTCCTTAATAAAGAGGACAGAAACACTGTTATCTAAGTTGTACATATGTGAACAATTACAGAGTTCTGGTAATCTTTTGGAATCTGGCTGTGATAGTTATCAAGTCCTGGGTTAGAATCTCTGAATGTTGCTGTAATTAAATGCTTGATTATCCTTATCTGATTACAGTCACATGTGAAGTATCCAGAAGAAAAAAAAAAAACAAGCAGTAGGGTGCCTGAAAGAATTTGGACTAAAGGAAGCTTATTTCTTACTCAAGGTCCTACATATACATTAAATTATTGAAAATGTTTTATTATGTGGGTTAGCAAATTTTGCCAATGTCAGAATATCAGTGTTACAGCGCATTGTTTTCCAGTTAAAACAGCAATATCCAGGCTTTTTTCCCTTTTTTTTTTTGTCGGTGTTTCGGTAGGAAGATTATGATGGTATAATCTCTGTAAGAAAATGAAGAGGATAGCATAACTGATGTAAGGATGTTGAAATGAGAAAAGAGATATTTGTTTAAAATAATATAAATACCAAAAGAACAATATATCTAAATAATGTGCTAAGAGAATGATTTGTTTTCAAATACAAATATCATCTTAAAATCCAGACATGAATAAGTTTCCCATCTTATCTCCTTTGATTCTCTTAAGGAAACTAGCAAAATTCTGTGCTGAAAAAAACCAGCCATGAGTGAAGCAGCGTAGGGCCTCTCTGGGAGGACAGGAGGGATTATATTTCTATCCACATGACCTCCCCCATCCAAAAGAGACAGGACAACAGAAATTCTAGGTCAACTTGTGCTCTAACAGAGGCTACTAAAAATTTTGCTAGTAGTGTGAGACACAAACACCAAGCCTGGAGTGAGAGTCTGGGCCTTAGAATTAAGGAGAATTCCCCTGCTTTGGTTGTACTTCTGTGATTTTCTACTTTCCCTTTGCAGTGTCAGGCGCCCCTGTTTCATTTCTATCCCTTTTCTTTGACAGTCAATCATTTCTGTCCTATACATCGTCATGGTTTTTTCCCTCTCTTACATTTAGGGCCGGTCTCATGCTGGCATCTGTCCTCCAGTCCCATTGTGTCCTCCACTTTTAGTCAAAAACACATTCTTACAACTCCAGGGGATATATATCTATATATCTATATATAACTATATATATAGAGAGAGACCTCTATCTATATCTATATATATATTCACATATATCTATATGTTCACTCCCTGTCTATATCTATATATATAGAGATCTATATATAGAGAGATCTCTCTCTCTATCTCTATATGGAGAGAGATAGAGAGACAGAGAGTGAACATAGATCTAGCAGTTGTAGGATCATTATAAAGAAGCTATACTTTTTCTTTTTTCTCACAGTCATTTTCATGTATGGTATTACACACACACACAAAGAATAAAGCAGTTCTGCTTTACTCAAAGTCTAATCAGCTGTTTTTTTCTAAAATTTGAACTGAATTCTATGGAGAGCTAACTCAAAATGCAGCATAATAAGAGTGTATCACAGCTAACACAGATAAAGATTTCAACATCAACTGATAAAAGTGAATTAAACTTCTCATTTTAAGCAGATGTAATGATTTTATGTTATTAAGTAGTATTTAACAATTAGATTTTTCTAGACATTATATCCCTGCAGAGTTATAATGTTAATTCAATTTAAAAATAAAACTAAATGCTATTTTGACTCCCTTTATCATAAAATATTTAAAAATATGTTTAAAAAATGGTTACATTCCAATGCCCTTTACTGTACATCAAGCTTGCTGTTTAAAGATACAAAGAATCTTTCCACTTTTAAAATCCCTTATTCCAAAAGTATAACTAATATGTCAATATATTAGTGTATTCTCTTTAAAATGATAATATATTTGGGAATTTACTATGATAAAATAAAATGCCAATTTGGTACTTGTAAATATTAAAATATATAAACTCTTATTAACTGTGATATTTAATTTCTTTGTAATGCATTATTAGACTACAGATAATATTTATGAATGTTAAATATATGCTTTTCACATTCTTATTTTATTTTTCAAGCAGGTTTTCAATTAGGAAGATATAATATGTATCTGATTATTTGTCATTGAGAAAACAAGCCTCAGTAATTAATTTCCCTATTGTTGAGGAGTTCATTGTTCAGAGGACAAATGATATAAATAATGTAAAATAGCATAAATACTGTGCAGATACAAATAATGTTGCATCTCAGCACAGAGGAACACACAGGTAGCAATCAGCTAAGAGTAATATCACGGAAGATCATGGAGGAGGTGTTATTTTTCCTGTGTCTTGACAAATGAATACAAATACTGAGGGTGTGGAGGACGAGAGGACATCTGGGAAGAAGAAACAGCATTGCCAAATGTATAGAAGTGTAAAGTGGTATTATGCTTTGAAGACAAAAGGGATTTTTTTTCTAAGTACATTGCAAGATATGTTTGGATTGTGGTTGAGGTTGTTAATAAAGAGAAGGGATGGACTTTGTGAAACTTATTAGACTTTTTCATCATAGAAAATGGGAGCCAGTAAAGATATTTGAGTAGAAGAGGAATATAATGGTTGTTTTCTTTTATTTTGGGTTTTCCTAGGGAGCATATTTAAGAACTGATCAGACTGAGGGCAGACAGTACAATGATGAGACGGCTGCCAAATGCCACTTACGGGTGTGTCTAGACTTAAACACCGAAGGAAGGTTTTGTTTTGCAGTTAAGCCTATTCTGTCTATGGGAAAGCTTTATCATATTTGGATAGATATTAAAGTCTGTAGTTAAGTGTGATAGTGGAATCTATTTCCATCTCCTTCCCTGAGAATGAGTCAGTGATAGGGTCGCTAGACTTAAGTTCAGTAAATTGGTGATGAAAATTATTATTTTAAAGGAAAATTTGCATAACAAGTCTTAAACTATATTCACTTTTTTCTTTCCAATCCTCAAAAATAGGTAATCATAAGAGTTTTGAAGCATTACACGTCAAGAATTAGTGAGGATGTCAATCTGAACACTGACGCATTACTCATGTGTAAGTGAGAGAGCAAGGTGAGCCTGAGTTAGCCGTCAAACTATGTCTTTTCTACTCAAATATTAACCCTCAACTATTTTCGTATATTTTAGATTAATTTTTAACAATGTTCTAACCAAACCATAGTTTCTAACACCTTGTTTTTAAAGCAAAAGAAGGAAAGTAAATAAATATTTGGCTGAAGTATTGAGAACTACATAAATAGAAGCGTCCTGAAGCCAAGTGAACATATTTTGTGCAGCTGCAGTCCTTAAATTGTGTGCATGCCATTCAGAAAGGTGATCACAGGGGAGAAATTGAACAGAAACACTCTAAGAACATCTCATTTTCAAAGATAGTCAATTATTGATTTGGCTATGGATATACAGAAGTGACCAAATTTAAAGTTAGTCCTAACTGAAATTGTGTGAATAGACTTGAACATTTCTAAAACCATAATTGCCAGTCAGAAATATTGCAAGTCTGGCTTGGTGCAGTAGCTCATGCCTATAATCCCAGAACTTCGGGAGGCTGAGGCAGGCAGATCAACTGAGGTCAGGAGTTCGAGATCAGCCTGGCCAACACGAGGAAACTCCCACTCTACTAAAAATACAAAAATTAGCTGGCCATGGTGGCATGAACCTGTAATCCCAGCTACTCTGGAGGCTGAGGTAGGAGAACTACTTGAACCTGAAAGGCAGAACTCACAGTGGGCCAAGATCTTGCCACTGAACTCTAGCCTGGGCAACAGAGTGAGACTCTGTGTCAAAAAAAAAAAAAAAAAAGAAGAAAGAAAAAAGAAAAGAAAAAGAAATATTGCAGGTCAAGGAGGGCCTCATCCTTCTGTTCATTGCTTCTGGAGGAGCGAGACTACTGCCAGGAGTCTAAGGAAGGCAAGGGGGAGGGGAGCGTGCCTAACACCTCCAGAGTTGTGAAAATAAAGGGAATCGTAGGAAAAGGACGAGGATAAGAAATTCCAGCTCAGAATGCATCCTTTCCCAATTCAGTTCAAGTTTAGTATTAGAAAAGAATCAGAGCTGTTTGAGGGAGCATAACATAAATTACAACAGATAGCTTTGACCTTTCCTCATCAATAAATTTATGTAATGTTATCGTTCTTAAGTCATTGTGTATATACATTATTTTTATATGTTTAGATGATCTTTATAGAAGAGTAAATTTGTCTGTAATTACTGGATATATTTCTAGCTAAGTAAGTTTACATTAAAATTATTTTCATTTATATAGGCTAGTGTCATTTTAATTGCTTTTTGGTATGTGTATATTTGGTTTGGTATATTCTGCTGTTGTTCTGGCTAACTTAAATTTTACTCTATGGCAATTATTCTTAACACAACATTTTCAGAGCACATGTTAAATATAAATGTATATATAAAAGCTGACTAAATTATTAATTTACATTTTGCTCAAAATTATTTTTAATAACCATGGCAAAGATAAATGTACTTCCGATTAGTACGTTAATTGAGCAGCTACTATGTGCAGGGCACTATTTTGGACACTGGACTACGAAAGTCAGATAGTATACTGCATTGGATTCATTTCTATAAAAAATTTACAAATGTATTAATTAAAATAAAAGACTATATGTGGTATAAGCTAGAAAAGTGGTATCAGTTATCACCTACATTTTCTTTGGAAAATTGTAATTCTGTAAGCAAAAAAAGCCAGAGGAGAGGATTTGGATACATCAGATGCCAATGATAGTCCAGATGTGTACATTTTCTTATTCACCATAAAAACATTTTGAAAGAAATGATAGATATTAGATCTATTTTATTAATAGAAGTTTTTCAAGTCAATTTATAGGTCAAATCTACATCACTAATAATAGGATACATGGCACTGCACCACAGTTTAGTCTCACTTCATAGGTCAGGTTCTATCACCTATTACAAGTTATAAAAGTTTTTATTTGAATTGAGTTTGAAACAAAGGTGAAAATTGAATGAGGAGAGTCTTAGATAATTTTATGTTCAGGAAAGGCACAAGCAAATCTGAAGGCAGAAAATTTTAGGAATACTGTGGATAATAATAGATGTTTTCCTCTGCTTAGATAAAAAATATATTAAGAAAAGTGGGATGAAATATCTTTGAAAAAGGAATTTGTCCCTAACTCATAAATATCTCTGGAATTGGGATAAATGTTGTACTTTATTCTAGAGGTAACTGGAAGGTTTTGAAGGTTTTTTTTTGAGACAGAGTCTTGCTCCATCATCAGGCACGGGCAAGAGTGCAGTGGCATGATCTCGGCTCACTGCAACCTCCGCCTCCTGGATTCAAGCACTTCTCCTGCCTCAGCCTCCCGAGTAGCTGAATCCACAGGCATGCACCACCACACGCAGCTAATTTTTGTATTTTTAGTAGAGATGGAGTTTCACTATGTTGGCCAGGATGGTCTCGATCTCTTGACCTCGTGATCCGCCCACCTCGGCCTCCAAAAGTGCTGGGATAACAGGCGTGAGCCACCGCGCCTGGCCTTGAAGGTTTTTAATTAGGTGAAAGGAATTTTGTAAATTGCTCTCAGAGAGTGCAGAGAAAGCAATAGAGACAGAAACACTGCGAAAGAGACAATTAGGTCATGAACCAGAGCAATAGGAATAGAGTACCGAAGAGGAGCAAGTGAAAAAGGAATTTCAAATTAGAAACGCTCTTAAACAGAGAAAAACATTTATTATTTTACCTTTGTCAGACGTAGAAAATTCAGAATTAATAGGCAAATTTTTGGACACATTAAATTACTAGAAATAAAAAAGAAAATGTCTTTAAAATATGTGAAACATTTATAAAAAGTATACACAAAAAGTATTGAAAACTAGATGATTGCTGTCAAGAACAAAAACAAATATAAGGAAATATCAAAATATTAGTAGCTGTACTTCTTAATAGAAAAAAAGACTATATAAGACTCTCTAAAAAGACTTATAGAGGAGATTTCTTGAATGAGATAAAGGAGATGCCTTGGAAAAGTTAAAGAAGGTAATTAACCTCAAATTTTAAAAGTGTAAAAAGAAAGCAATATCAAAAATATTTAAATTAGGCCCGGTGCCGTGGCTCATGCCTGTAATCCTAGCACCTTGGGGGAGGCCAAAGCAGGGGGACCGTTTGAAGGCAGTTCAAGACCAGCCTGGACAGTGAAGAGAGACTTCATCTCTACAAAAAAATCAGGGTGACATTTGGCTATAGTCCCAACTAGGCTGAAATGAGAGGATCTCTTGAGCCCAAGAGTTCAAGTCTGCAGTGAGTTACGATTGTGCCACTGCTTTCCAGCCTGGATGACACAGCAAAACACAGTCTCTAAAACAAAGAAAATCAAAAAATTAAAATCCCAAGCCACACAATTTTTTCTATATATATATATATATGTTTAAGTTTTGAGAATTTCAAATAAAAATTTCCAAAGATACATTTCGATGGGCAGTGGCCATCTGTATTTTCAGTTTTGAATATCATGTTAAATACCAACATAAGACAACAACAAATATTTCCTCAAAAAACTAATTTTCAACCTTAATCAACTATTGATTATCTAAGAATAAATGAAACAGCTGGAAAATTAACCCTAATTAAACTCAAATAATATATTTCAACAGTGAAGAGATTAAGATAGCTACAAATCAATTTAATTACTATTCTTTTCCCAATCAAGTCATTTATTTCAGCATAATGTTGTAAACGAAGTACTTAACGTGGGATCAGGAAACTTCATTCTAATCTTAGCTCTGGCTTTAATTAGTGGGTTATAATGATCATGCCAATTTCTCCATGGTTTTCTATGTTTGTAAAACTTGGAGAGGTTGAAGTAAGAGAACCAAATATCAATATACACTCAGTAAAAGGAATTTAAATTATCTTTAAATTGTTCTAACTTATTATTAAGGCTAAAGAGAATACATACATATGTAAAATTTGGAAAGCATTAATTTTATTTCCCATATAAAAATGGATATGCCAATTTGGTTGTCAAAAGAAAATTTTTCCTATACTAGTTTATTCGTTCTTTGTGATGCATGTAATTAGTTTTGGGTTTATTTTCCTTTCTCTTACATCCCTACAGTTTAGCCATGTTGATAGAATTGACCACAGATCATTTGCATTCTCTGCAGTATGTTATTCAATTAATAAACACATCATACTTTATCATTTAGTAAAGTGAAATACTGCATAGTTAAGTGAATTGCTTCTGGTTTTGACATTGTACAGGCTGCTGCATTGATCATGAATGTCTATATCTTCTGACAACTTGGAATAGTTTCTTTGGGTATATAGCTACCTATTGGATTGTAAAGTATGAACCTTTTTCAGCTTTACTAGGGAATGGCAACCGATTTTCTACAATATTTCTGCCAATTTACAACACTACAAGAAAAGAATGAGCATTTCCTTGTCTCACATCCTTGTATTTGTAAGACTTTGCAGCCAGTACAGTGATTAAATGGTATCTCATCACCGTGCTATTAATTTATCTTGTAATAAAATTCAAATATTTTATTGGCAAACTATTTGATGAAGCAAGTAGTTTGAACTACAGGCTAGTAGTTTGCCCATTTTTAAATGTTATCTTTTGTTGTTATTTACAGGATACACACACACACACACACACACACACACACACACAAGCTATTTAAGGGTTCTATAATGTTTTCCTATAATACCATTTTTATCCAGAAAGATATTATATATATTTTGTTAGATTAAATCCTCAATATTGAGGGGGAAAAAAGTGGTTGGTAGCATAGTGCCTTTAAAAAAATTATATTCTCTATTATTTGGCTGATAGAAATGTAACTAAACTTCTATGTTAAACTTGTGTCCAAATCTTTGCTAAGCTAAGTAATACTAATTACATATCTACATAATCATGTAAGTTTATAGCTACATTATTATACCATGTGAAAACAATGACAGTTTGATTTTTACTAATACTCTAATAGGTAAAAGTGCATTCCAGCAATTAAACCTAACTTGACCATGACGTATTACTGTTATATTAGGATTCCTGGGTTCAGGGTGCCCTCAGCTCCCGAGAGGATGTTTCTCCAGGTTCTTGGTCTCCTGCCCTCTCAAGAAGGAGAGTGGGGACCACGGTGCAGTGCACAGTAAACGCCGGACTCAAAAGTGTTTGTAGAAAGTGATTTAATTAGAGAGAGAAACAGGAGAAGGAGAGAGAAAGAAACAGCCAACACGCTGAGTGAGAGAATCCAGAAAGATGACATCCAGGAGAGGAAAGCAGCTTCCGCAGTGAGTGGAAGGGAGTAGAGAGAGCTGGACTTCAGGAGGGGAAGACAGGCTTCCAGGAGAGTGTGGAGGGGACTCCAGAGGGAAATCAGGAGAGAGAAACGGACCGTGGCCAATGAAAGCAGTTCCTTAGAACTTCCGCTGGGGTGATTGACTCTTAGTTTCTTCCCGTGCCTGCGAAATTTAAACATAAACTGTTAAATCTCCTGGATGGAGAGCTAGAGGGGCCTGGGGCTGGGAAGTTCTTGCCCTTAAAACTACACCCCCTTGTGGACCCGGAAAGAGAACACATTCCCTCATTATTATTTTTTAATAAGTTGCTGTTTAGTAGATAATGTTTTGCTTGAGATTTTTGCATTTGTGTTTATGATTGAGCTTTATCTACAGTGCTTTTATCTTACTGTTTTTGACTGATATTGACATCAATGTTATGCTAGCCTCATAAAATAAGCTGGTAATTGCACACTTTTTACTCCTGACAATTTGTGTGATACCATTATTTATTTTTAAAATGATTTTGGAACACACTGGTAAAACTATTTGTGGGTGATTTTTTATTTGTGGGAAGACTCCTAAATTACTGATTCAATTACTCTAATTGTTATCTCCTTCAGGTTTCATATTTCTTCCTCAGTTAATTTTGTTAATGGAATTGTCTACTTCATCTAAGTTCCAACGTGCACTGACATCAGGTTAGTAAAATTTTCTTATCATATTTATCTCTGCAGCATCTGGCATTATGTACTTTTCCCATTCCTTATGGAGTTTATTTGCACCCTTATTCATTTTCCCTTAATGAACCCTGTCAGGATGATTCAGTTTATTTTATTTTGCACTTAGGAATAACATTGGTTAATATGATTCTAATTATAAACTTTTATAATTTATTGATTTCTACACTCTTTTCTTTTGCTTTCCCAGTGTTTATTTATTACTTTTCAGCATTTTTTTAAAAAAATAGTAAGCCTATGTGATTCCTTTTAACATTACCTTATCTGCTTCTGACAAGTGTTGATATAGGATGATTTTTCTTTTTTTTTCTTTTTTTTCAATTTTAGATCTTTATTTGATTATATGTCCTTTCAATTTTGGCAAAAATAGGTCCTGTTAAATCATATGACAGGCTTTAATTTGCAAGGTATAATTGAATTATATGCATTTCAAAACTTATCTAAATAATAGTTTCATAAATAAATATGTTTGAAAATTTAAATGTTTAATATTTACACCCTCCAACCATTTACAAATACTTTAAGTTTTGTCTTTTAATTATGTCAGTCTGTTAGAGAGATTTCTATGTGGATTGAAATCTTTTAGTCACTAACAGTTGAATTGAGCACAATTATTTTTGAAAAAATCCTGCAAAAAGTCTTGTTTTGCGATTATAATTGTAATACATGGAGAAAAGTTATAGTCGTGTTTATTCTATCATAATTTTTTTACTGTACTTTAGGTTCTGGGGTACATGTGCAGATCATGCAGGATTGTTGCATAGGTACATACATGGCAACGTGTTTGCTGCCTCCATCCCTCTGTCACCTCCATTTGACATTTCTCCCCATGTTATCCCTCCCTGATCACCCGATCCCCCACTGTCCCTCCCCTAGACATCCCCAACAGACTCCAGTGTGTGATGCTTCCTCCCTGTGTCCATGAGTTCTCATTGTTCAACACCCACCTATGAGTGAGAACATTTGATGATTGGACATGTGCAGATCATGCAGGATTGTTGCATAGGTACACACATGGCAACGTGGTTTGCTGCCTCCATCCCCACGTCACCTATATCTGGCATTTCTCCCCAGGTTATCCCTCCCCAACCACCCTACCCCCCGCTGACCACAGTGTGTGATGCTCCCCTCCCTGTGTCCATGTGTTCTCATTGTTCAACACCCCTCTATGAGTGAAAACATGCAGTGTTCGATTTTCTGTTCTTGTGTCAGTTTGCTGAGAATGATGGTTTCCAGATGCTTGTTCTATTGACAGCTCTAAATATGTTCTAATTCTCATTATGATTTTAATAATGATTAATCAGTTTAAATTCAATAATTTATTTCCTACTTTATTTTGTATAATATTTAAAATATATTTTGCTGTCTTTTATTATTAAATCAGCCTAATTATGCCATTGTCAGTTAACATTAAGATTCATGAAATTTATTTTCATTTACTTTTTTATAAAAAGAATGTTTTTATACTTTATTTATGTATTTTTAAGTTATATTGTTGTATTTATTTATTTTTTTTCAAATTATACTTTAATTTCTGGAGTATATGTGCAGATCTTGCAGGATTGTTACATAGGTATATACTTGCCATGGCGGTTTGCTGCATCTATCCCCTAGTCCCCTACATTAGGTATTTCTCCCAATGTTATCCCTACCCAATCGTCCCAACCCCTGATATCCCTATCCTAGTCCCCCAGCCCCCAAAAGACCCCATTGTGTGATGTTCTCCTCCCTAGGTCCATGTGTTCTCAGTTTTCAAGTCCCACCTATGAGTGAGAACAAGTGTTTGGTTTTTTGTTCTTGCATCAGTTTGCTGAAAATGATGGTTTCCAGATTCATCCATGTCTCTGCAAATAACATGAATTCATCCTTTTTCATGGTTGCATAGTATTCCATGGTGTATATGTGCCACATTCTCTTTATCCAGTTTATTATTGATGGATATTTGGGTTGGTTCCAGCTCTTTGCTATTGTAAATGGTGTCACAAAGAATATACCTGTGCATGTGTCTTTATAATAGAATGATTTATAATCCTTTGGGTATATACACAGTAGTGGGATTGCTGAGTCAAATGATATTTCTATTTCTAGATCCTTGAGGAATTGCCACACCACACTGTCTTCCACAGTGGTTGAACTAATTTACACTCCCACCAACAGTGTAAAAGTTTTCCTATTTCTCCACATCCTCTCCAGCATGGGTTGTCTCTAGATTTTTCAATGATTGTTATTCTAACTGGCATGAGATAGTATCTCAATGTGATTTTGATTGGCATTTCTCTAATGACCAGTGATGATGAGCATTTTTTCATGTTTGTTGGCCACATAAATGTCTTATTTGAAAAGTG
Source organism: Plecturocebus donacophilus (assembly GCA_004027715.1). Lineage (NCBI taxonomy): Eukaryota > Metazoa > Chordata > Mammalia > Primates > Pitheciidae > Plecturocebus > Plecturocebus donacophilus. Next base: position 88,529 of record PVKP010001135.1, read on the forward strand.
CCTGTTCATATGCTTTGCCCACTTTTTGATAGTGTTGTTTGTTTTTTTCTTGTAAATTTGTTTTAGTTCTTTGTAGATTCTGAATATTAGCCCTTTGTCAGATGGGTAGCTTGCAAAGTTTTTCCCATTCTGTTGATTACCATTTCACTACAATGATTGTTTCTCTTGCTGTGCAGAAGCTCTTAAGTTTAATTAGATACCATTTGTCTATTTTGACTATCGTTGCTATTGCTTTTGGTGTTTTAGTCATGAACTCTTTGCCTAGACCTATGTCCTGAATGATATTGCCTAGGTTTCTTCTAGGGTTTTTATGGTGTTATATCTTATGTTTAAATCTTTAATCCATCTAGAGTTAATTTTTGTATAAGGTGTAAGGAAGGGGTCCAGTTTCAGTCTTCTGCACATGACTAACCAAATTTCCCAACACTATTTATTAAACAGAAATTCTATCCCCATTGCTAGTTTTTGTCAGGTTTGTCAAAGATCAGATGGCTGTTGATGTGTGGTATTGCCTTTGAGGCCTCTGTTCTGTTCCATTGGTCTGTATCTCTGTTTTGGTACCAGTGCCATGCTGTTTTGATTACTGTAGCCTTGTAGTATAGTTTGAAGTCAGGTAGGGTGATGCCTCCAGATTTGTTCTTTTTGCTTAGAATTGACTTGGCTATGCAGGCTCTCTTTTGGTTCCATATGAAGTTTAAGGTGGTTTTTTCTAGTTCTGCGGAGGGGGTCATAAGTAGCTTGATGAGGATAGTGTTGAATCTATAAATTACTTTGGGCAGTATGGCCATTTTCACAATATTGACTCTTCCTAACCATGAGCATGGAATGTTTTTCCATCTGTTTGTGTTCTCTCTTGTTTCCTTCAGCAGTGGGTTGTAGTTCTCCTTGAAGAGGTCCTTTGCGTCCTTTGTTAGTTGTGTTCCTAGATATTTTATTCTCTTTGCAGCAATTGTGAATGTCAGTTCATTCTTGATTTGGCTCTAAGTCTGTTACTGGTGTATAGGAATGCTTGTGATTTCTGCACATTGATTTTGTATACTGAGACTTTGCTGAAGTTGCTTATCAGCTTAAGGAGATTTTGGACTGAGACAATGGGGTCTTCTAAATATACAATCATGTCATCTGCAAATAGAGACAATTTGACTTCCTCCTTTCCTGATTGAATACCTTTTATTTCTTTTTCTTGCCTGATTGCTCTGGCTGTAACTTCCAATACTATGTGGAATAGGATTGGGGAGAGAGGGTATTCTTGTCTAGTGCCAGTTTTCAAAGGGAATGCTTCCAGTTTTTGCCCATTCAGTACGATATTGTCTGTAGATTAGTCATAAATAGCTTTTATTATTTTGTTATATGTTCCATGGTTGCCTAGTTTATTGAGAGTTTTTAGCATAAAGGGCTGTTGAGTTTTGTCTAAGGCCTTCTCTGCATCTATTGAGATAATCATGTGGTTTTTGTCATTGGTTCTGTTTATGTGATGGATTACATTTATAGATTTGCATATGTTCAACCAGCCTTACATCTCCAGGATAAGGCCTACTTGATTGTGATTAATAAGGTTTTTAATATGCTGTTGCATTCAGTTTACCAGTATTTTTTTGAAGTTTTTTGCATCAATGTTCATCATGAATATTGGCCTGAAATTGTCTTTCTTAGTTGTGTCTTTGCTGGGTTTTGGTTTCAGAATAATGTTGCTGTCATAAAATGAGTAAGGGAGAATTCCCTCTTTTTGTATTGTTTGAATAGTTTCAGAAGGAATGGTCCCAGCTCCTCTTTATACATCTGGTAGAATTTGGCTGTGAACCCATCTGGACCTGTACTTCTTTTAGTTCGTTGGCTATTAATTGCTTCCTCTACTTCAGACCTTTTTATTGGTCTATTCAGGAATTCAACTTCTTCCTCGTTTAGTCTTGGGAGGGTGTAAGTGTCCAGGAATTTATCCATTTCTTCTAGATTTACTGGTTTATGTGCATAGAGGTGTTTGTAGTATTCTCTGATGGTAGTTTGTATTTCTATGGAATAGGTGGTGATATCTCCATTATCATTTTTTTCTTGCATCTATTACATTCTTCTCTCTTTCTTTTTTTTTGTTAGTCTGGCTAGCAGTCTATCCATTTCGTTGATCTTTTCAAAAAAACCAGCTCTGGATTTATTGATTTTGTGAAAGGTTTTTGTGTCACTATCTCTTTCAGTTCTGCTCCGATTGTAGTTATTTCTTGTCTTCTGCTAGCTTTTGAGTTTTTTTTTTTAATCGTGCTCCTCTAGTTTTTTAAATTGTGATGACAAGGTGTCTGTCTTAGATCTTTCCTTACTTCTCATATGGACATTTAATGCTATAAATATCCCTCTAGACACTGCTTTAAATGTGTCCCAGACATTCTGGTACATTGTGTCTTTGTTCTCATTGGTTTCAAAGAGCATCTTTATTTCTGTCTTCATTTCATTATTTATCCAACAGTCATTTAGGAGAAAGTTGTTCAATTTCCATGTAGTTGTGTGGTTTTAAGTGAGTTTCTTAATCCTGAGTTCTAATTCGATTGCACTGTGGTATGAGAGACTGGTTGTTACGATTTCCATTATTTTGCATTGCTGAGGAATGATTTACTTACAATTATGTGGTCAATTTTAGAAGTGAGATGCGGTGCTGAGAAGAATGTATATTCTGTGGATTTGGGGTGGAGAATTCTGTAGATGTCTATTAGGTTCATTTGGTTCAGATCTGCATTCAAGTCCTGGATATCCTCATTGATTTTCTGTCTTATTGATCTGTGTAATATTGACAGTGGAGTGTAAAACTCTCCCACTATTATTGTGTGGGAGTCTAAGTCTCTTTGTAGGTTGTTAAGAACTTGCTTTATATATCTGGGCGCTCCTGTATTGGGTGCATATATATTTAGAATAGTTAGCTCTTCATGTTTCATTGATCCTTTCACTATTATGTAATGCCCTTCTTTGTCTCTTTTGCTCTTTGTTGTTTTAAATCTGTTTTATCAGAGAGTAGGATTGCAACCCCTGCTTATTTTGCTCTTTATTTGCTTGGTAAATCTTCTACCCCTTTAAGTCTATGTGTGTCTTCGCATGCCAGATGGGTCTCCTGAATACAGCACACCATAGGGTCTTGACTTTTTATCCAAATTGCCAGTCTGTGTCTTTTGATTGGGGCATTTAGCCCATTTACATATTGTTATGTGTGAATTTGATTCTACTATTTTGATACTAGCTGGGTTGTTTTGCCTGTTAGTCAGTGCAGTTTCTTCATTGTGTTGATGGTCTTTACCATTTGGTACATTTTTGCAGTGGCTGGTACTGGTTTTTCCTTTCCATATTTAGTGCTTTTTTCAGGAGCTCTTGTAAGACAGGCCTGGTGGTAATGAAATCTCTCAGCAATTGCTTGTCTGTAAAGGATTTTATTTCTCCTTTACTTATGAAGCTTAGTTTGGCTGGATATGAAATTCTGAGTTGAAATTTCTTTTCTTTACAGATGTTGAATATTGGCTACCACCATGTTCTGGCTTGTAGGATTTCTTCTGAGAGATCCACTATGAGTCTGATGAGCTTCGCTTTGCAGGTAACCTGACCTTTCTCACTAGCTGCCCTTAGCATTTTTCTCTTTATTTCAACCCTGATGAATCTGATGCTTACGTGTCTTGGGGTTGCTCTTCTTGAGGAATATCTTTGTGATTTGCTCTATATTTCCTGGATTTGAATGTTGGTTTGCCTTGCTAGGTTGGGGAAGTCTTCCTGTATAATATCCTGAAGAGTGTTTTCCAACTTGGATTCATTCTCCTGCTACTTTCAGGTACACCGATCAAATGTAGATTAGGTCTTTTCACATAATCCCATATTTATTGGAGGCTTTGTTCATTTCTTTTCACTCTTTTTTCTCTCGTATTGTCGTCTCATTTTATTTCATTGAGTTGATCTTCAATCTCTAATATCCTTTTTTGGCTTGATTGATTCTGTTATTGAAACTTGTGTATGCTTCATGAAGTTCCCGTACTGTGTTTTTCAGCATTGTCAAGTCATTTATGTTCTTCTCTAAGCTATTTATTCTAGTTAGCCTTTCTTCTAACCTTTTCTCAAGGTTCTTAGTTTATTTGCATTGGGTTAGAACATGTTCCTTTAACTCAGAGAGGTTTGTTATTACGCACCTTCTGAAGCCAGCTTCTATCATTTCATCAAACTCATTCTCCATCCAGGTTTGTTCCCTTGCCAGTGAGGAGTTGTGATCCCTTGGACAAGGAGAGGCATTCTGGTTTTTGGTGATTTCATTCCTTTTGTGCTGGTTTCTTCCCATCTTAATGGATTTATCTACCTTTGGTTTTTGAAGTTTGTGACCTTCCAAAGGGATCTCTGAGTGGACATCTTTTTTGTTGATGTTGAAGCTATTTCTTTATGGGGGAGGGACCCGCTGAGCCAGATCACTTGGCTCCCTGCCTTCAGCTTCCCTCTTTTTGTGGGGAGTGGGAGGGTCTGTCTCACAGGCATTTGAGGCACCAGCCAAAACCTGCAGCACTGGCTGAAATGACTGTTCTGATTCGTGCTGGTAACCCACAGCTCTTGTCAGCTTGGTGACAATCTCGTGGTATGCAGGCTGTAAAGACCATGCGAGAAGAGCAGTATCTGAACCAGAGTGCTGGAGTGGCCCAAGATGAGTCCATCATGGCCTCTCTTGGGTAGGAGGGGTCCTCTGGCCAGTTGCACCTCCTGGGTGCGGCAGCACCCCACACTGCCTCAATTTGCCCTCCTTGGGCTACACCCACTGTCCAATCAGTCCCATTGAGATTAATCTGGTACCTTGGTTGGAAATCCCGAGATCACTCACCTTCTGCATTCCTCTCTCTGAGAGCTGTGCTCTGGAGCTGTTCCTATATGATCATCTTGGCAGAAGTCCATGTTTTATATATATACAGGTAAAATTATCTGTTTTCCCTGTACAAAATAATATTTTGAAATATATATACACTATGAAATGACTAAATCTACCTAATTAACATGTGCATTATATCACAGTTTTTTTTAGTGAGAATACTTCATATCCACTATCAGCATATTTCAAGAATAAAATATATTATTAACTATCAACACCATGCTGTATAGTAGATCTCCTGGTCTTAGTTTTCCTATCTAAATGAAATTTTCTATTGTTTAACCAACATCTCATCTCCCCAGTCTTCCTTTTTAACTACCTGGCCCCTGATTATTATCATTCCTCTCTCTACTTGTATGCTATGAAAATTTCAGCTTCCACATATGAGTGAAATTATGTGGTATTTGTCCTTCTGTGCCTGATTTTTTTCATTTAACAGAATGTCTTCTAGATTCATCCATGTTGTTGCATGTGTTTGAATTTCCCTCTTTTTTCTGGCTGAACAGTATTCCATTGGGTATACATACCTCATTTTCTTTATCTGTTCATCTTTGATGAATGTTGAGGTTGATTGCATATCTTGGCCAAGGTGAAAAATGATATGATGAACATGTGAGTGCAGAAATGTCTTCAACATACTTATTTTATTTCTTTTTTATATACACCCTGCAGAGGGATTGCTGGATCATATGGTAGTTCTATTCTTAAGTTTTTAAGGAACTTGCATACTGTTTTGCATAATGGCTGTACTAATTTACATTCCTAACAATGTGCAAGAATTTCCTTTTGTCCACATTCCCACCGACACTTAAATTATCTTTTGCCTTTTTCATAACAACCATTCTAGCAGGTAGGAGATGATGTTTCATTGTGGTTTTAATTGATTTGTTCCTGATAATTAGTGATGTTGAACACTTTTTACTATACTGTCTTCTTTTGAGAGATGTCTATTCAGGTTCTTTGCTTATTTTTAATCAGATTTGTGTGTGTGTGTGTGTGTGTGTGTGTGTGTGTGTGTGTGTGGTGTGTTTTGCTATTTGAGTTTCTTATCTATTTTAAATATTAACTCGTTATCAGCTGTACTGTTTGCAAATATTTTCTCCCATTCTGTAGGTTGGTTCTTCACTCTGTCAATTGTTTTCTTTGCTGTGCAGATGTTTTTTAGTTTGGTATAATTTCAGATATCTAGTTTTGTATTTGTTGCTTATGATTTTGGAGTCATATCAAAAAACTCACTCCCAGACTAAGGTCATGGGGCTTTTTCCCTATGTTTTCTTCTAGGTAGTTCCATAGTTTTATGTCTTATATTTAAGTTCATAATCCATTTTGAGTTGATTCTTTTATAGAGTGAGATAAGATTTCATTCTTCTCTAGGTGGATATTCAGTTTTCCCAACACTGTTTACTGAAAAGACTAGTTTCCTCCATTGTATGTTCCTGTTGCCCTTGTCGAAAATCAGTTCACTTGTAAATGCATGCTTTTATTTCTGGGTTCTGTAATCCCTTCCATTGATGTATGTATCTGGTTTTTTGCCAGTACCATGCTGTTTAGATTACTCTAGCTTTATAGTATATTTTCAAGTCAGGGAGTGTGATGTTTCCAGTTTTTTTTGTTTTTGCTGAAGATTACTTCGGCTTTCTGAGATCTTGTGTAGTTCCATACAAACTTATGATTACACTTTCTCTATTTCTGTGAATAATGTCACTGGTATTTTGAAACAGATTGCATTGACTCTTTAGATCACTTTGAGTAGTATGGACATTATAATAACCCTCATTTTTCCAATCCATGAACACAAGATGTCTTTCCATTTGTTTGTGTTTTCTTCAGTTTCTTTCATCACTTAACTTTGCAAAAATAAAATCTCTACACTTTTTGCTAAATTTTACCCTCATACTTTGAATTTTTGATGTGACAATGTACTTCTTTGGATCATTGCATATGTCTTAATAAATTACTGTAACTATCATTATTATTTTAAATATACCAAGAGGTTTTGTTTTTCTTTACTTTTTTTTTAATAAACTTTTATTTTAGATTCGGGGGGTACATATCAGATTTGTTATCTGGGTATATTGCAGGATGCTGAGGTTTGGGGTAGGAATAATTCCATCACCAAAGTAGGTTAGCTTTTCAACACTTTTCCATCTCCCTCCATCCTCCATCAAGTAGTTCCCAGTGTCTGTTGTTGTCATCTTTATGTTCATGACCATCCAGTATTTGGCTCTCACTTATGAGTGAGAACATGTGATAATTGCTTTTCTGTTTCTGCATTAATTCACTTAGGATAACGACCTCTAGCTGCATTCATGTCACTATAAAGAAGCTAATTTCCTTTATTTATGGCATCATAGTATTTCATGATGTGTGTATATATATCATATTTTCTTTATCCAGTTCACTGTTGATGGGAACCTAGGTTGATTCCATGTCTTTACTATTATTAATAGTGCTGTGAGGAACATTCAAGGGCATGAGTCTTTTTGACAGAATAATTTGTTTTCTTTTGAATATATCACTAGTAATAGGATTGCTGAGTCCAATGGTAGTTCTGTTTTAAGTTCTTTGAGAAATCCCCAACTACTTCCACAGTGGCTAATTTACATTCCCACCAACAATGTATAAGTGTTCCATTTTCTCTACAGTCTCACCAATATCTGTTGTTTTTTTGACTTTTCAGTAATAGCCATTCCATCTGGTGTGAGATGGTATGTTACTGTGGTTTCGATTTGCATTTTTCAGATGACTACTGATGTGAAGAATTTTTTCATGTGTTTGTTGACTGCTTGTATATCTTCTTTTGACAAGTGTCTGTACAAGTCTTTTGCCCATTTTTAATGTGGTAGTTTTTTGCTTTTTGTTTGTTTGCTTATTGAATTGTTTAAATTTCGTATAGATTCCGGATATTAGGCCTATATTGGATTCATGTTTGTGAGTATTTTCTCTTATTCTCTAGTTTACTTAATTCCCATGACTCACTTTTCTGATGTTATCACATGCATCCAGCAAGATTTCTTCATTACTTTTGTCTCTTTTTCCTTGAATGTATATTTCTAAACAATCTGTCATCAAATTTACAGATTCTTCTGCTTGATCAATTCTACTATTTATTGTTTCTATTACATTTTTGAAATTTTTGTTTATTGTATTTTTCAGAATTTCTGTTTAGTTTTTAAATTTATTTTATCCCTTTATTAAATATTTTTGTTCTGGTAATTTATTGTTTTATTTATTTGGATTACCTGTATTTCTTTAAAATTTTATGAGCTTCCTAAAACAGTTATTTTGGATTCTTTGTCTGGCACTTCTTACATCTCAATTTATTTAGGATTAGTGTCTCTGTCACCTTATTTTGCTCATTTGGTTATGTCATGTTTTCCTAATTGTTCTGGAGTGTGATTGTGCATTGATGACTGCTTATTTGAAGCAGCAGACCCTTATTTCAATATTTCGATACTAGCTTTATCTGAAAAATTCCTGTGACAGGTGTGGCGCAAAGGCAGGCAGAAGTCCAGAGCAGATATGACTGATGTGATGCTGCCAGAAGTCTGGGACCTACTGCAGCACACATGATGCTTGATAAAACCACAAGCTGGTGGATATTACAGCTGGCATTGTACTGGACCTCATCTGAATTCAAGGGCTGATGAGGCCTGATATTGAGAGCTGTCCAGAGCTCAGATTCTGATGTTAGCTTAAAGACATTATATGCTAGAAATTGATTTGCCATGCAGGTCTGAAGCCTGGGACTGTGTGGTTCTGCCTTGTGTTGGAGAATATCTAGTGATTTAGTTCATGAGTAGCAACCTGGAATAATGGGGTTTCTTCTCAGTGGTGAGTTTTATTGTAGTGGGCCCAATATTGAATTCAAGGCAAAGTACTATGCTCACTTCACTCTTTTTCCTCAACTGCACAACATACTGTGTTGCCTGGGGTTTGGGGACGTGTGGTGTGTGTAATGTAAAACTGTCCTTTTTACCATCTTTAATACATATTTTCTTATAATTGTGCTAAAACCAGGTACTGTGGTCTATTACCTGATTTTCTTAGCTCTTGTGAAGGTATTTGTGTGCATGGACAGTTATTCAAATTGATGTTTCTGTATAGAGACTATTGCTGGATTCTGCTATCTTCCTATGTCCCTTCCTGTCTTGACATTTGGTAAGACATACTAGATGTGACAAATTCCATCTTCAGGAAGCTCTCAGAGACCTGGAAAAGAATGAACATTCTCAAATTGTTGCATACTGCAATAATATTTTATGTATGTTCTATCAATATATTTTGCTTATGTTTCATGAGTTTTGTTTTAATGTTTATAAAGACTTTTCCTCTGCTTACATATGTATGATTTGTTCTTTTTCTAAATTTCTAACAGGTAAATTCAGGTAATGATTTCTGACATTTTTCTTTTCTTATATATGCAGTTAATGATCTAAATTTCCCTCTATGAAATGTTTAAATAGGATGCACAAATTTTTATTTGTGTTTCCATTTTTACTTAATACCAAATACTTTCTAATTTTCCTTTTAATGTTTTCTTTAACCTCTCAGTTACTTAAAAGTGTATTTTCTAGCTTCTAAATATTTAGACTTTTTAAACTAGAAGTCTAAATTTTAAAAGTGTAGTTTAAAAAGTCTAAAATTTTAGAACTCCATGGAACAAAACACTTTGCTTTTGTTAATTTAATTATATTTGAAGCAGAAAATATTTTTTGCATGTTTTGAATTATTCAGAATTATTTTATGACAAAGGATGTGATATATCTTGTTAAATATTTTAGTTTCACTTTATACAAATCTACATTCGGCTATTTTGGAGTGGATTGATCTATAAATGTCAATAGGTCAAGTAGGTCAAATCTTATGTATCATTACAAATTTTCTAAATAGTTATTCTATCTACTATTGGGAGAGAGGTATTGAAATCTTAGATAATAATTGTCACTTTGTCTATTTTTCTTTTAGTTCCATAATGTTTATATTATTATTTTGGGACACTCTTATGAGTTGAATACATCTTCAGAGCTGTTGTTCTTTTAAAAAATTGAGCCTTGTGGTAGCTATCTATTGCTACATAACAAATTACATTAGAATTTAGCAACTTAACACATTAAGATACATTGTCTCATAATTGTGTGAGTCAGATATCTAGCATCACTTAGTTGGATGCTTCTGCCTGAAGGTCTTTTGTAATTTTCAGTCAAACATTAATACAATTGTGGCAGTAGTCTCATCTGAACACTTGACTATGGCAGGGAATCTACTCCCAAGCTTATTACATGGTTGTTGGCAAGTCTTGGTCTCTCACTATATAACCTTTCCACAAGAGCACCTCATAACATAGCAACTTATTTTCTGAATGATAAGTAAGCAAGGACCTGAAGCAGAAAGAATTCTTTTTAAATCCTAATCACAAAAACTAAATCTTATCTCTGCCATGTTCTATTTTATAGAAACAAGTCAGTAAATCCAGCCCACACTCAGGGTAGATAATTACAAAAAGGGATAAATACAGGTGGTAGGGATAACTGGAAGTCATCTTAGTGGCTGCCAACATTAATCTTTAATTTGAACCCAACATCAAAAACTGTGCTCAGGGAAGAAAATAGCCAGAATCACCAGCTCATTACAGGGGTCTCTTTCTTCTTCAAAATTTGCATTCATCTCATCTTTGTGGCTTCTCTAAATTTATGATGTCTTCAAAATATTTTTAATATGTCTATGTTTTCTAATTTCCACTGGGAGCAATAGTCTACCGTTACTTTCTGCTTGCTAACTGGAAGTGAAATGTTTTATTTTAATTAGTACATTCTTCATTTATAAAAGTTTGATTCAGTTCCTTTTCTCAACTCTTTGCTTCTTTTTAGTCTATTTTCTTCAATTATATTTTTATTTTTCTATAAATGTATTCTGAAAACTCTACTGATGATATTTTCTAAACTTTATCAATGATATTTTCTAAAAGTGTTGGGAGAAATGGCACTTCACTCAATCTGCAAAAAAAGTTTAAAATCCTCAGAGATTAAATATACAATGAAAGCAGGAATCCAAATGGTGTGTAAACTCTAAAGTTGAATTTTTCTTAAAAACAGAATTCCATTATATATTTTAACAATTTACACTCTATTGTATCAGTTATAGGTAGAAAATATCATTAAGAAAAGACAAGGTGAAAGTGAATTGGATGAACGGGGAAATAATTTTTTCCCTTTTAAATCATGTATTCAGGATACAGCACACATAACATCTCCTGTATGCCATATATTCTTAATGAGAATATTCTCATCCTCCATGGAACAAAACGCTTTGATTTTGTATTACAGACCCTTTAATATAGCGTCTACCAACCTATTCCATTTTTAAAGTTTTCAGTTCATCTGTTGAACTTAATGCCATAATATTAATGCTTATATTTTCTACATATCCCATGCTAGTCCATATCCTAATACCTTTGGTGTTCCTTCACCTTGTTATTTCCTCCTTCCTATTTCTCATGGATAATTCTTACAGTGTATGTATTTGCTTAATATTTATTGCAACTTCCTTCTAATATGACCTCTTGAATTAGAGAAGCTAGAATGTTAAAACGTTTTCCTAACTCTTTTGACTTTCATATAAGTCTGGTAGGCATGCAAATCTTGAGTTTAGAACAGAAGCAAACAGAGAGAGCAAGAGCAGCAAAATATGAAACATGAATTTTTAAAAATAATATAAAGGCATTATCAGCTTCCTGATTCAGGCAGCTTCCTGATTAGAGTACGAAAAAAGAAATGGCTCTAGAGTGAATATCTGTAGTGATCATTACTCAGATACACAGGTGACTTCCTGTTAATGACAAGTGTAGCAAGTTCATTGGCAACTCAGTTCTGTAATGTTTTAGAATATTTTTCTGGAAGCACAGACTACAGTCCATTTCACCAACAGTCTTAATGATTAAATTTCATTTTAATGGTTCATTATAAATCTCTTTCTTTTTGAACAATCTAGAGAGGATTACATTCTTTGCATAAGAACCCTAATTGACACACTCATGCTTTAAATTTTGGCTCAGGTGGTATCTCATTCAATATTTTAACAAATTATTTGATTACCTTTTATGAAATTCCTCCACAGAAGTACTTACATGATGTTTTAACACTGTATTACTTTCTAGCTGGCCCTTACCAGGCTAAACTGACAGTGTGTATTTTAAAATGTTTCCCCCATTTGAGAATAAACTCTTTGAAAACACAGTCCATTTTAAATATATAATAGGAAAACAGTTCATAATAAACACACTGACTCTAATGATAGTACAAGGTCCTAGTCCACAAGCATTGCATTTAATGCTGCCTTTTTTCCCCCATCCATTACACTTAGTTTAGTGACTATTAGTGTTTGATAAAACCAACTTTAGACCTTTTTCTGTTTATTTCCCAAATTTACAATTTATTTAAATTTACTTAAAACTTTATTTAAAAACTTTAAAAACTTTTATTTAAAAACTTTAAAATTTATTTAAACTTACTGAAAAATTTATTTGAAATAACCATTTTATAGAGTAATTTGTGTCCCTACATTTATGGTAAATTCCTTACTCAATATTTAAGCCATTATGTTGACAAAAATCCTGTAATATAAATTGTTATGTTATCAGATATTTTGATGAATTATTGGACTTAATCATCTTACAAACCCTATGTAAGCTACAATATTTGCATTTCACAGTTGCAGAAATTGGAATTTCTAGAGCCTATGTAATTTTAAGTCAATACAATAAGAACTAAAGAGTTTGAAAATAAGAATAATTTCAAAATTAGCAGTATCAATAAATGTCAAATATTCTCTTACACACAGACATCTGGAATTTCTGTGGAGAGATCTTAAAGCCCATCAAAGAGGAAGAGGAACTAAAATAGTTGATTAATCACTAGTCCCTATCCCTTGTCTCAAACAGCTATATTTTTATCTATTTTATATATTGGATTTTGACAAAGAGTCTGTCTTTGACCAAACTTTTATCAAGTTCCTCTGAATCATCTTATCAACCAGGCCTCAACACTTGGACTTCCTTGCCTATGTTTGCATTGTTCAATTTTAGGAAAAATTCTGCAAAATTTGTTTAGTGAAAGTTCTGCACCCTTAATACCTGATCTTCATCCCTCCATCTTTGGTATGTGATCATCCTGATCTGCCTTCAGCAAGACTGTAGTCAAGGCAGGTTCACTGGAATTCTTCTACCCATACCCATTGCCTTCTTATCCCTGATGTTTCCTGTTAGTCATTTTCCATCCATCAATCCCAACACGCTCCTACGGCTATAAATCCCCACTTGTCCATGCTGTATTTGAAGTGGAGCCCAATTCTGTGCTGGTCTCTTTTCTTCTATTATAATAATTCCTGAATAAATTCCATTTTTACCACTTTACTCTCAGATTCCAGTTTTCTTTAACAATCCCTACTTAAGACATCCTAGGAGAAAAGCATCATATAGCTAAAACTTCTAATCTATTAATGTTTGTTACATATGCAATATTTCTTAACATGAAGTCTCCTAAAAATAATTAAGTTTTGTGTATTAACTGCTTGCAGTGCTTGTAGTCTTTGATTATTGACTTTAGAGTCAATAATCTTGATTTTTTTAAATAACATAATTATAAGTAATTGAGTTTCAAAAAGCCATGTGTTACCTTACATTATTTCCATGTGGAAAATACTTGTAAGATAGTTCTGTAGGGAATAGGGACAGACAACCAGGTATGAGAAGCATTCCACTTACAAACCGAGCTTTGCAGTTGAGGTTATTAACATAATAGATAACAGAGCTTTGAACATCTGCTTGTTAAATGGTAGACTTCATTGCTGTTTCCTTGGAAAATACCCTTTAAAAATGAATGCTATTTGTATGGTTTTGCTGTTATGTGGTAAACATGTTACCAAAAATTGAATAAGCCATTAGGAGCCGTCACATGGTATTACTGAATTACTATACTGACTATTTTGCTTCAATTTGAAGATGATTTGCTTAGTGTTTTGTATTACATTTTGCTATTAAAATAATCACATATAAGCAATTATGAACTACCTAAGTGGAGAAATAATAACTTATCCATAGGCCTTTTATTTAACATTATAATTGATTTGGTATAGTTTTATGTTAGCCCAGAAAGTCAGCATGAGACTGATAGCCTATCGATGATTTCTTTGTAATATGTGCAAATTCTCAGTGAAGAAAAATCTTTAAGAGAAAACTGGGGCAAGAGGAGATGCTCTAATTCTTGTCACAATTTGTTCAGGGACCTCAATTGTGTAAGTTTATGAGTGTCATAATATGGTAAATTGGTCTAACATTTTAAGATGCTGGAGAGATTTTAAAATGGCTGCTACTTAAAAACAACAACAACAACAAAATCACCCTACGTGCACCACTGAAAAATTACTTGATTGTTAATTGCTCTCAACCAATCCATATCAAGCAAATGATTTTCCAGTGTTTGTCACACTGGAGATAGTCAATGGCTCTAAAATATTGCTGTTGCTAATTGTGTCTCTGTCTACCTTAACACAGCTGAAGTCATTTCATGGTGTTCTAAACGGGTACAGAGACAAGTGAAAAAAAAATTTAGATTCTTCTGGATAGGATTATATTCATTTTGACTTTATGTTGCAAAAACTAATTCAAGAGTAATATGGTAGACCTTTAATTTAAAGTTAAATTTGGAGGATTAAATCAGGGGTTCAAAGTATCTTCATATGGCCAGTAGTTACCCTACAGTGATGCCAGAATTAAGATTCGGTTGGAGAGAAACACAAAGGAGGATGTGATGTTCAGACTCAATGTTGAATAAGTCAATCAAAAAATATGCTACAGGAACATAGTAAGAATGGTAAATGTTAGTAAAGAGAGTCATGTCCTCTCCTTGCAGAACTCTATGCCTCAGATTACTAAACTTACTCATCAGCACTTAGTCCAGGGTAGATTTTAATTTTTGGTTCAGTTCACCAGCTTAGTCTTTTCTAATCCCAATCCAAATTTCTACTGGAATAATGTCACAATCTGTGGTGGTCAAATATCTATTCTTAAACTGGGTCTTCAGTCTAGTTTGTAGACTATAACTCTTATGCTATTTTAAGTCAGTCATATGTGCTGGAGTTTGTGTTGGTTGGAGTGAGAACATACCTGTAATAAAAGATGTACATTATGCTTTCCACAAGACAAATAAACCTGATAGTAATTTCTTTTAAAAAAAATTATTATACTTTAAGTACTGGGATACATGTGCAGAATGTGCAGGTTTGTTATATAGGTATACACGTACCACGGTAGTTTGCTGCATCCATCAACCCAACATCTAGATTAGGTATTTCTCCTAATGCTATTCCTCCCATAGCCCCTCAACCCCTAACGTGCCCCAGTGTATGATGTTCTCCTCCCTGTGTCCAAGTGTTCTCATTGTTCAACTCCCACTTATGAGTGAGAACATGTGGTGTTTGGTTTTCTGTTCTTTTTAAATTATATTTTAAGTTTTGAGATACATGTGCAGAATGTGCAGGTTTGTTACCTAGGTATACATGTGCCATGGTGGTTTGCTGCACCCATCAACCCATCATGGTAATTTCTAAGATATCAGAGAACAAGTGAAATCTAGTTTATCTGGCTGGGTACAGAACAAAAGTGATTTGATAAAGGGCCATTAGAGTGGTTTTTGACATTATTATTTCTAAAATATCATCATAAAACATTTTCTAAGGCTCACATAGATAAACTCTTACTTATGTTTGGCAAGGTATATTACAAGTTTATTGTGCCTATATATAAGAAAAGAGCTCCTTGAAATGTTACCTATAGATTTAGTTGATGCAAAACATTTTATTTTGATTCGAATCCTGTCTAAAAACTGTGTTTTTTCAACAATAAATAATTTATGTACCCAAAAGACTATTATTAGTGATTAGTGGTATTGGAGAAATGTGACTATGTGTATTAAAATCTAGCCTAATATATAGAAGAATATTTCTATTTTATTTTATTAGACTTATAAAAGAATCAATATCACTCTCATATTCAATATATGTCATTTTCTTAGTTAATAAAATATAATTTTGCTAATCTTTATTGAGTAACTCCAATATCCCAGATGTCATTTCAAATGATATATATATATATATATATATATATATATATATATATATATCTTAACACATTTAATCCTCCTAATAGCTCTATAGATAATTCAAATTATTATACCCACATTATGGCTATAATTAATCTAAGGTAACACATCTAGAAAATAATGAATCCAGATTTAAATTCAGAGGGCCTAGCTTCAGATCTGTCATTCTAAATTGCTGTGTGCTATAGGGATGTGTTTCCTTTAAATTTAAATGTTTGCACATTTGTCAATGCCACTGGTGATAATACAGGAGTAAGTTCTAAATCTTGTTCAATTCCAACATTTTATTGCAAGACCTTTGAGAAAGAAATTGTGTTGCATCTTTTCTTCATGATATGTAGTCAAGGGTTTGACAGACAATTTCTCTTGTTAAATATTGTTTTCTTTAATTTGTAACAGCCATATAAAAAACAACTTAGATAATATGGATAAAAGTGGAAATATTTATTGATAAAAATGTAACATGAAACAAACTTTTAGAAATATTTCTAGTTGTCTACTTTCCTACTATTAACAATTATAAGATGATAATATTTTAGGATATTTGAATTTAATAATGATTAGAAGCAGATTTGTGTGTGTGTGTGTGTGTGTGTGTGTGTGTGTGTGTGTTGGCAAAGGTAAGGGGAAAATGAGACAAATATGGTGTTTGATGTAACATAATTTATTTATAAATATGAAATGAGAGTAATAAAAATTCATAGTAACAATGGGAAGCCAGAAGGGTGGTCATTAATGCTGTTAACCTAGTCGATCACAGGGCTGGAGAAATAAGCAGAGCTGTGGTTCATAGTAAGTGGGTGACTTACTTAAATGGCTGACTCCATTTAATTAACTGCATAACATCTATTTTCTTATTCTTTCTCACTAACAGAAGCTCAATTATGTTTGAGGCTCACTTATACTCAGAAACATGGCATGTAGACACAACAAAATTGAGGTTCTGTTAGATAAGAGAAAATATAGAATATTTAATTATTTCTGCCATTGTAAGCTTTAATTAGAATTAAAACAAAAGAGCATAAAATATCGTAATTTAATTGTGCATCTGTAAGGCACTGAAATACTGTGAAAGAACTTCAAATTTGTGTCTATAATCACAGGAAAATAGCGTTTTTGTGTTCAGACAAAAGGTGGAACAGATGTAAAATAGCTGGGGATATTTAATAAATCTTGAGTGACTGGTTTTGCAGAAAACATATAGGTACAGGGATATAGTTGAACTCATAATGGCTTTGACTTGAAAAAAAAAACACAGATGCCTTAAGATACTGGAATAAATACCCGGTTCTAAATCTGAGGCAGAAAATTTACAAGGTAATTCTGGAATGATTTGTCTTATAAGAAATCAGGCAGTCAAAGACTACTGAGGATGTTTTCAAAGGACTCAGTGTCTAGCTAGAGAGCCTTCTGTTGGCCAAAGGAGGGATAGACGCACAACTTGCAAATAGAATAGGCAGAGCACCAAAGAATTTGAGGGCAGTGAAAATATGCTGTATGGCATTATGTTGATGGATACAAATCATTGCAACACCAAGAGTGAATGCTAATGCAAACTGTGAACTTGGGGTGACATGGATGTCTCAATATAGGTTCATTGATTGTAATGAATCACCACTTGGTGGGGGCTGTAGATAATGGGAAAGGCTGGGTGTATGTGGGAGTAGGGGCACG
This sequence comes from Plecturocebus donacophilus, assembly GCA_004027715.1. NCBI lineage: Eukaryota > Metazoa > Chordata > Mammalia > Primates > Pitheciidae > Plecturocebus > Plecturocebus donacophilus. The sequence goes on from PVKP010001135.1 coordinate 106,226, forward strand.
TGGGAAATCTCTGTAACTTCTCTTTATTTTGCTGTGGACCTAAAACCACTATTAAAAAAAAAAAGCCAAAAAGATCGTAACAGCTTTTGCATTGAAGGAAACAAGTTGCTAAAATACTAAATAAAAGTCAATATAAAAATGAAAAACCTCTTGGTGGTTTTCAAGATAGAGGTTGGAAGCTATGACCTGTGAGTCTAATCTGTCTCACTCCCTGGTTTTGTAAACAATATTTTATTGGAACACAGTATACTAACTTGTTTACATTACTTTCTATGGTTGCATTCTGGTTATATTAGTAGAGCTGAGTAGCTGTGACAGAGGCTCTATGGCTTACAATGCCTAAAATATGTAAAAGTGGCCCTTTGCAAGTGGTATGTTTAGAACATACTACCTCAAAATACAGCATCTTGGCATTTGAGAAAACATCAGAAATAAAAGATCAGCTTTCCCTGCCATTCACCTCTGAGGTAGGTCTTCAGACCATGTGAGAAGTGCCCACCCTATACCCAAACAAAAGGAATGTGCTTATCTCTGAAGACCCAGGGACACAGAAGGATATGATCAAAAAAGCCCTGCTAAGTCCTTCAAGTTTTTATTATTAGATTATACTCCCTTTTTCCAATCATACATCTCTCCATCTACCTACTTCTCCATAAAACTCAGTATAGGAACACACACGTCTCCGTTTCTTTGGGTTTTCACTTCCTTATGAAGACATCTGTCTCACATAAAACTTCTATTAAATACTTTCTATGCTTTTCAATTGTCAATCTCTCTGGTGTTATAAAGCCCTCAGCCATGAACATGAAATGGGAAGAAAATAAATTTATTTTTCCCTACACACAAAAAAAGTTTGCTGATCTGTTTTCCAAGTAATCAAGTCATTATTTTGAAAACTAACAAATAAGAATGAAGCATTTTTTCTATCTCTGCTTTATGACTAATACCTCAAATTCACCAAATGTTGGTAAGAAGATATTTTCTTTATAGATGTATTCTAGCTTATAAATAAAAATATAATAATAAAATTAGAATATAACCACTTTTCTACTTCTGATGAAATAATGCATCTAATGATATAATTGCTCATCAGGGCTAAAACAGTAGAAAGAGTCACCCAGACATAATGTGCCTTCTGACAGAACTTAAAAAATGGCTTATGTTGTAGTCACAAAAAATATCAGTCCTAGATCTGACCAATACTCCAGATCTAACTACTAATTTACAAGATAAACCTGTAACAGAAGTAATATATAAAACCATGTCAAGTTGATTTAATCAATAATTTCAATCTGTGTGAAACTCTGAAGGAAAAACACCTAGTTTTTAAAACAATCAAGATGAAAAAAAGAGAGCGAGAAAGAGAAACAAGGAATACTAAAGAATTATTACATTGTTAGGTGAAAACATGCAACTATGCTATGTCAAAAAATAGAAGATGAGTATTTTCATTTTAAAGATATATGCTAAGATAGATGTGGATGAACTAAAACATCTGAATTTGCTTCCAAATGACTTATGAGAGGGGAAAGAAAGGAGGACCACAAATAGAGAAATGCTGGTACTTGTTGATGTGAGATGATTTCATCATAGTTCTTTATACTATTTTCTTTGTGTTTGAAATTTTCCATAATTAAATGTTGAAATTTTCCATAATTAAATGTTAAAAAAAAAAGGAGACAGTGGGAAAAAATTAACTCAAGCTGGAAACCCTATTAAAAAGGGCTTATTGAAGAATTATGGGTCAAGATTTTGTTCTTGCATACTGTCTGTATAGAACATAGAATTTCGGTTTGGACCAAAGGTTGAATCAGTAACAAATGGAAAACTGGCCAGCATGCCTGTGAGTGAGTGAGAAAACTTATTTACAAATGTAACACAGCCAAGCTGTATTCAGTATCTGCTCCAAATAGCTGTCATCACCCTACCCATCTGTTTAATTTTTAAATCCAACATTGTTTACATCAGAATAAGGCATAATTTCTATTCTAAAATGTGGTCTTTAAGTGATGATGAAATCACTTAGTGTGCATGACTTAGAGAACCTTATAGAACTGTAGTAATGGATCAGTTCATAACTGCATTTAACTGACACTAACACAGTGACAAAATAACATTGCTCTAAATAATACAGTGATTTATTTTTCTTTTAATGAAACTCAGAGGTAAATAGTCTAAAGATGGTATGACTGCTTTACCATAATTACTGAAGTTCCAAATTCTTTCTTTCTGATCCAGCCATCAAGTGCACATTCTGTGTAGAAGAAAGACGAATATTTACTGGTACAAATGTTTACTGACAGAAACGTTTTCTTGCTTATCAGCCTGAGATTTATGAAATTTTCTTCAGTTCCCAGGCAGTTGTCACTGTTTACATGACATTGGCTTCCCAGATCTGCAAAGCAGCTGAAACAAATATAGTTTATTAGCTGGGCAGAAAACCATCTCAACAATATGAGACGTCACTCTCCTTTTCACTTACTGAAAAGGAGAGTGACAACTGGACTCTGAGCTACAACACCCAAAGTTACACTAGATGTTTGCTATCACCTTTTCTTTTGACTGCTATCATCACACAGTGTGTAAAATAACAACAGGAAACAGAGAACTTTCTAAAAGAAAACTAATTTTAATTCTAAAAAGATATGAGTATGGTTTAGCACTAAATCTGTTAGATGGGGTTAACTTCACCTTGTTTTTGGGACAAGTCATCCAAGAAATGCACAAAAAGAAAAAAAAGAAAGAAAGGAAACAACTGAGAGTGAGCTCAGTAGAATGCTGTATGTATCTAGTGGATCCACCCAGGATTAAGTGATTTTCTAGGAGTGCAAACTTTTGAATGTCGTTGCATGACCAGGCTGTTTAAAATTTTTGAAGGCATAGAATTTAAGTTGCAGAAAAGTAATTATCATGCAAGCGTAACCTATCCATAACAACGCAGACGATTTTTCTTCTTGGCACTGTAAGCAAAATTTGTCAGGTAGACAATATAAAAATATGTGAGTAAATTCTCATTTGAATTGACATCTGCCTCATTCTTTCATTAACTAATGCATTAAATAAAAACCTTTAAAGGGTTGCTATTTTATGTTTTATGTTTGATTGACAGATATAATTTTATCTTTTTGGAAATTAGTCTTAAATGGTGTTGCAGATCTCACTGAGAATCTCAAATGGAGCTAACTTGATAGATCTATGTGTGGCTGTGAGGAGAGAGACCCTTAATCCCCCTTAATCCTCTTAGGCCTCTAAGACCAATTCCCCATAGCTTTCTGCATGGCATTTCAATAGGAGAAGTAAAACCTAGCAGACTGGGCACCACCCTTAATCGCACCCCTATAGATAGCAGCCATGATATGGAGGAATCTTTCCAGAAGGGACTGTTTTTGCTTAAACATGATCAGACTCACACCTAAGTCACATACCCCACACCTACTTCATGGATCAAGACCTTTTCACATGTAATTTCTGAGATTGTGAGCTTTAAAAGGGGACAAGATTTTCTAGTCATGGAGCTCGGCTATTGGGGCATTCAGGTCCACTGCAGCTCTCGGCCAAATAAATCACCACTTCCTTCCAAGTTCGGTGTTCAAGTGGTTTGTCTGCAGTCTTTCCGACTTCATTATTTGGTTCCCTAATTGGGAAGCGAGTTTCGGTTGGCAGTCAGCCAGAACAGCCTTTCAGGTGCTTTTCCTTGCCCTACGGAGCATCTCTGCAGAAGAAACCAGCCAGCTTGGGCGACAGGAGTCCTAAGAGTGCTCCCGGGCAGATAGTGGCCCCAGTGGAATGCCTCTCCAGAGCAACACAGCGTAGGTCCCCGCAGTGGATCCACCCAGTGGCTGAACGCTGAGAAGGAATGTGTGCCTGGAGTGTCTGGAAAACAGAAACATGGTAGGATCGATCCTGAGAAACTTGCCACCTCCTTTAGGTGGAAGCGTGGCCTGATCACCCACGTGTGACAGAACTGGCATTCTTGAACTCAGCTCTCTCTCTCTCTTTCTCTTTCTCTCTCTCTCTCTCTCTCTGTAACTAACCTTGAAAGTCTTGCTTTTGGTTTCAATTTGGATGGAGGGAGGAGTATGATTGTGTGAGTGATTGGAGGGGTCCAGTTGGACTCACCAGCCATGAAATGTGGGAGCAGCAGGTCCGTAGAGAGGGACCTAAGCTCTGGGTGAATTATGGGGCTGACTGGGATTAGGAACAATCCGCATATGGATGGAAGGAGATGCCCTCACAATCTAGGTATTGTGAGGGGATTAACAAACTCTCTGATGCCAAGTGGCATCTGAAACACTTGCCAAAAGGGAGATAATCCTATTTACCTGAAGCAAAAGTGAAACAGAGTGTGTCATGTCATACAGGGCAGGGTAAACTGGGGAAGTGTATGACTGTGTGAGTGATTGGAGGGGTCCCATTGGACTCACCAGCTGTGAAATGTGGGAGCAGCAGGTCCATTAGAGAGAGCCCTAAACTCTGGGTGAATTGAGGGGCTGGCTGGGATTAGGGATGATCTACATATGGCTGGAAGGAGGTGCCCTAGCAATCTATTGTGAGGGGACTAATGAACTCTGCAATGCCAAGTGTCATCTGAAACACTCCTTCAAAGGGAGATGATCATACCGGCCTGAAGCAAAAGACAAACAATGTATGGCATCATGTAGGGTGGGAGAAACGGAGGGTGGAGTAAAACTCTCTTTACTGCTTGTCAATGCTGTTTTATTGTGCCAAAAACATGGGACACATTCATAGCAAGCCTACTCCTCTGGGGATTATGCTGAAAATTTTCAAGAAGGGATTTAGTGGGGATTATGGAGTGACTATGACACCAGGAAAGCTGAGATTCTTATGTGAGGTAGACTGGCCAGCATTTGGGGTGGATTGGCCCTCAGAAGGGAGCCTAGACAGGTCTCTTGTCTCCAAACTACGACATAAGGTTAAATGCAAGCCAGGATACCCTGATCAATTTCCATACATAGATTTGTGGCTGCAGCTAGTTCTAAACCCTCCACAGTGGTTAAGAGGACAGGCAGAAACTGTACTGATGGCAAAGGGACAGACAGCTAGGGAAAGACCCTGCTCTACCTGCCGAGGGATACAGACTCCTAAGGTCCTGGCAGATCCAGTGGCAGGGACACGGACTCCTAAGGTTCTGGCAGATCCAGTGGCAGAAGAGCTTTTGCTGATGATACCCCTGCCCCTGATCTGGAGGAAGGACTTCTCGCCCCTGGGCCTGAAACCTCAGCACCCCCACCAGAATTGCACACCCCTAAATCACTCAGGGTAGACAAGAGAGAATGTGGAGGGACTCCTCCCATAGCTGCCTGCTTCCTGGGAGGAACTCCTCCTACAGCAGCCTGTGTGCGACCCAAGGCAGGTGTGTAGAGGCCTTTAAGAGAGCAGAGATATATGGGAGTGGATGAGGATGGCCACACGGTGGAAAGATGTGTATTCATGTACCTGCCATTCACCTCAGCTGATCTTATCAACTGGCAAAATAACACCCCATCTTATACTGATAAGCCACAAGCTCTCATTCACCTACTGCAAACTATTGTCCAAACTCATCATCCCACTTGGGCTGATTGACACCTGCTGCTTATGTATCTTTTTAACATGGATGAAAGGTGGAGAGTACTCCAAGCTGCTTCCAAATGGTTGGAGGAGCATGTTCCAGCCGATTACCAGAACCCCCAAGAGTATGTCAAGGTCCAGTTACTGGGGACTGACCCCCAATGGGATCCAAACACCCCAGGGGGCATGCAAAGGCCAGTCTGGTACAGAGAGGCCTTACTGAAAAGATTGAAGAAGGGAGCCTAGAGGGATACAAACATTAATAAAGTCTCTGAGGTCATTCAAGAGAAAGAGGAAAGCCTAGCACAGGTCTATGAGAGGCTATGTAAAGCCTGTAGCATGTATACTCCTTTTGATCCTGAGAGTCCCAAAAACCAATGTATGGTAAATATGGCATTAGTCAGTCAGTGTGCAGAAGACATTAGGTGAAAGTTACAGAAGCAGGCAGGATTTGCGGGCATGAATACTTCACAGTTATTGGAAATAGCTAATCAGGTGTTTCTGAACAGAGATGCGGTAAGCCATAAGGAAGGTCATAGAGAAAATGAGAGTCAAGCTCAATGGAGCTCCAACTTGATAGCTGCCACTATTAGAGGAGTGCCCCTGGAAGGGTGGGAAAGGGGGACTCCTGGAAGCCTACCCCATCTAATCGCCTGTGCCTGCAGCTTGACCAGTGTGCCAGTAATGTAAGAAAGTGGGACACTGGAAGGACAAGTGCCCCCAGTTGACAGGAAAACAGGGCGATCTTAAGCATGAGGCTTCAGATGAAAGTGAGGAGCTCTGTTCAATCCAGTGGAAGGCCCACTGGACTGAAGGGGGCCAGGCTCAATTGCCCCCAAAGAGCCCATGGTCTGGATGACAGTCCTGTAATGCCCCTAACAAAGGAAACAATCAATATAGTTGGAGCTACTGGGGTGTCTGAGAAACAGTCTTTCTGTTTGCCTTGGACTTGTGGGGTTGGGGGGCATGAGGTGATTCACCAGTTCTTATATATGCCAGATTGACCTTTGCCCCTGCTAGGAAGGGATCTGCTCAGTAAGCTATAGGCAACCATCACCTTCACCTAGAGTGACACTTTATGGCTGGCATTTCCTAAAACTGGAGTCATAATTGCTCTCAGGGTTACTTGTGAAGAAGAGTGGAGGGTCTTCTTAGCCAAACCAGACTGGGAGATAGAACCTGAATTAGCAAAACAGTGGCCTAAGGTCTGGGCAGAGGACAATCCGGCAGGACTGGCAATCAGCCAGGCCCCCATGCTCATTGAAGTCAAGCCTGGGGTTCAGCCATTTAGGCAAAAGCAATATCCAGTTCCCCGGGAGGCCCTAGAAGGCATTCAGATCCACCTAAAACACTTAAAGGAATATGGAATTTTTGTTCCTTGCCAGTCTCCATGAAACAGCCCCTACTTGCCTGTTCCTAAACCAGGGATCAAAGACTACAGGCCAGTGCAGGACTTGCGTCTGGGTAATCAGGCTACAGTGGCTTTGCACCCAACTGCACCCAACCCGTACATGCTGTTGGGATTACTGCCAGTGGAGAACAGTTGGTTCGCCTGCTTAGACTTAAAGGATGCTTTTCCCAGCATTGGATTGGCCTCGGAGGGTCAGAGACTATTTGCTTTTCAATGGGAAAATCCAGAAACAGGTGTAACCAACCACCCAGTACACCTGGACCCAGCTACCCTAGGGGTTCAAGAACTCTCCCACCACCTTTGGAGAGGCACTAGCCCATGATCTCCAGAAGTTTCCTGCTAAGGTCTTAGGCTGCATGTTGCTCCAATATGCTAATGGACTTTTATTGGAACACTCCAATAAAGAAGCTAAAGAAACAGATGCCTTACTTCGGCACCTGGAGGACTGTGGGTATAAAGTGTCTAAAAAGAAAGCCCAGATTTGCTGACAGCAAGTGTGGTATCTGGGGTTCACCATCTGGCAGGGAGAGCACAACCTAGGAGCAGAAAGGAAACAAGTCATTTGCAACTTGCCAGGACCCGAGACTAGAAGGCAGGTGAGAGAGTTCCTGGGAACTGTGGGTTTCTGTAGACTGTGGATTCCAAACTTCATGGTACTGGTCAAACCCCTTTATGGTGTCACTAAGGTAGGAGACAAGGAACCCTTTGAATGGGGATCCCAGCAGCAACAGGCCTTTCAGGAACTGAAGGAGAAACTTATGTCAGCCCCAGCTCTGGGGTTACCTGATTTACAAAACCCTTCATGTTGCATGTGTCAGAAAGAGGACAAAAAATGGCAGTCAGAGTTCTAACACAAACAGTGGGACCTTGGCCTGGGTCTGTAGCTTATCTCTTCAAGCAGCTGGATGGAGTTTCCAAGGGATGGCCCCCATGTTTAAGGGCCCTGGCAGCAACTGCTCTGCTAGCACAAGAGGCTAACAAGCTAACTCTGGGGCAAAACTTAAACACCAAAGCACCCCATGCAGTAGTGACTCTAATCAATACCAAAGGACTTTCTCTAAGCAGAAGGGGGGCAAATAATTAAAGAGGAATGGATCCAGCTACCAATTGGAAGAGTAACACTACTGACTACAGAGTTCTGGAATGGTGGAGTGGATAAACTGGACTATTAAGAATAGCTTAGGGAAAATATGTCAGGAAACAGGATTAAAGTGGGTGCAAGCACTTCCCTTGGTGTTATTCAAAATTAGATGTATTCCCGATATTCCCCTATGAAGTCTCATGTCATAGGTTCCCTCCCATAATGCAGGCACTCCTGGAAACTCCCCAGGAGTGGGGAGAAATTGAGCTGGGATGACAGTTACAAGCTGTAGGAAAAATCACTCAGGATATTTCAACCTGGGTAAATGAAAGAGGTCCTGTAAGCTTATTCTCCCCAGTTCACCCTTTCTCACCAGGTGATCATGTGTGGATAAAGAACTAGAATGCAGTTCCTCTGAATCCACATGGAGATCATGATCCTGACCACTCCCACAGCTGTAAAGGTAGAGAGAATCCCAGCCTGGATCCGCCACAGCTACACAAAACCTGCAGCAACTTGGGAAGCTAGACCAGACCCAGACAACGACTGCAGAATCACCTTAAGAAGGATAACAAACCTTGCTCCAGCGACATCCCAGAAGCTGACTGGTCCACAGATGGCTGAAGCATGAGGAAATTCATTGTGGGACTTGTTCTTAGAATTTGGACTTATACAGTAGGGACATTAACTAATTTTGAAGAACACTCTCAGTGTGTGCACCAGGTTACTGACGTAGGACAGAAAGTTACTGCCACTCCTTTGTTCCACAGTTATTATGAATGTGCAGGGACACAGAAGGGAACTGTTTATATAAATACTCAGTATAAGGTGTGTAACCCAGGACAATGGAACAGCCCTACTAAATTAATAGCTAAAACAGAGGAAAATAAGAATGAGAGTAAGAACTCACACTGATGTTATAGGTGAGCTTCTCAAAGATGGGAGTGAGGAAGGAGATACTTAATAACCCTTAATCCTCTTAAACTTCTAAGACCACTTCCCCCAGCCTTCTGCATTGCATTTCAATAGGAGAGGTAAAACCTAGCAGACCACCGGGCACCACCGTTAATCACACCTCTATAGATAGCAGGCATAGTATGGGGGAATCTTTCCGGAAAGCATTGGTTTTGTTTAAACACAATCAGACCCCCGCCTAAGTCATGTACCCCATGCCTACTTCATGGATCAAGACCATTTTACATGTAATTTCTAAGACTGTGAGCCTTTAAAGGGGACAAGATTTTCTAGTCATGGAGCTTGGCTATTGGGGCATTCAGGCCCACCGCAGCTCCCGGCTGAATAAACCACCACTTCCCTCCCAGTTCAGTGTTTGAGAGGTTTGTCTGCAGCCTTTCATACTTCAGCTGGGGCAGTGTAAACCATCAGTGTTGAGATAGGTTTTATCTTGGTTCCCAGAGTGAATACCAAGTAGCAATAAATCTTTACATTCAATACTTCTATGTTCCTCTAGTATTTTCAGAACCTTTCTCTACTAATTTTTTAAATTAACCATAAAATACTGTTTCAAGTTATTATGCTTCCACCCTTGAAAAACTACAGCATTTTTTAGTAAAGGTACTTCTTTTATTTCAGGAAGCATATTTGAACATTGTAAAGAGTACTGACATTTAAAACTGATTCAATTTACATAACATTTTCTAGGGACTAGAAACAAACTTCAAAGGAGAATGTTGAATTCTTTTTATATATCACAATACCCAAAAGGATAACCAAATATATCACTAGCTTATCTCCCTATTTTCCTGATAAGGCATATTATTTCTGTTAGCAATTGGAGGAGTTATTTCTAGCAGCAGATATGAGAAAATGCTAAAGACAGCATTTTTATAGAGTTTATTTTCAATTATATGTTTCCACTGAATTATTTGTAGAGGATGGTTGGAGAAGGTTTAAAGGCAATTAACTTTTAGATTTTTGGCTATATATTTTAGGCTACTGACCATGAGGTGAACCAGAGATTTTGATAGAAAAAGAAAAACTTTTTGGGAAAAAAATCCTGCAGTGAAATCTTTAACAGTAGCCAACTTATGAATATTTTATTTATACTTACTTAAACATCTTAAACCACATTATCATAAGTAATTTATAGACATTTCCTAAAATATGAGGGACTTATAAAGCAACTTTTTATGCTTAGAAAAGAATTATAAAATGTATTCTTGAAAGTAGGATGTTTTGGCCAGTCATGGTGGCTCACACCTGTAATTGCAGCACTTTGGCAGACAGAAGAGGGGCCAAAATGAGGTCAGGGGTTTGAGAGCAGCCTGGCAACATGAGGAAACTCTGTCTATACGAAAAATACAAAAATTTGCCAGGCATGGTGGTGGGCACCTGTAATCCCAGCTGCTTGGGAAGCTGAGGCAGGAGAATCACTTGAACCCAGGAGGTGGGGATTGCAGTGAGTCGAGACCACACCACTGCACTCCGGCCTGGATAACAGAGCAAGACTCTATCTCAAAAAAGAACAGGAAGTAGTATGTTTTATTTTGCCAACCACTTCTTGACTAACATTAAGTAAAATTACATGCAACTCAGGTCATTGCAGTAATTGCCTGGTTTTGTCTTCCTGAAGAAAAAAATAGTTGTATCATATCTGATAGTTATAATGATTTTATATTATGTTCCCTGTCCTTGTTTACAGATTCTGAGAACAGTCAGGGAACATGGACTGTGAGCACATCTTCTGGTTACCCCCTAGATCCATTTTCCAATTTCTGTCCTCTCCTCCACCTTAGAGGGTGTTCTATAAACCGAACAGGGAGCTCCCCTGACTTCTCACTTCCAGCTGGTTGGCCATGGTGTGTCCCAGCTAGAGACGAGTTAGGAGGTAGAGTGAGGTTGGATAGTTGTTCCTCTGGCTTTCCTCATGCTCAAGCTACCTGTGTTCATCAACTATGGTTGCTTCATTCAACCAGTCTTCTCTATAGGATTCTGTTTTTCGAGGTATGATGACCACTGTTTGCCCTTCCATGTGCACCTGCAGTGGCAGCAACTCTTCTTTTACAAGCACTACTGATGTTGATATAGTTTGGATGTTTGTCCCCTCCAAATCTCATGTTGAAATGTAATCTTCAGTGTTGGAGGTGGGGCCTGGTGGTAGGTATTTGTGTCATGGGAGCAGATCCCTTTTGAATGGTTTGATATCCTCCCTGTGGTAATAAGTTTGCATGAGAGCTGCTGTTTGAAGAGCCTGACACCTCCCTGCCTTTCTCTTGCTTCCTGTGTCACCATGTGAATATGCTGGCTTCCCTTTTGCTTTCTGACATGATTGGAAGCTTCCTGAGGTCTCACTAGAAGCTGAGCAGATGCTGGTGCCATGCTTGTACAGACTGCAAAACTGTGAGCCAAATACACCTCTTTTTTACAACTAAATTATCTAGTTTCAGGTATTTCTTTATACCAGTGCAAAATGGACTAACACAGATGTATTAGATTGGTGCAAATGTAATTGCAGCTTTTGCCATTAAAAGAAATGGCAAAAACTGCAATTACTTTTGCACTAGTCTAATATGATACTTTTTGTGACTTTCTTACACTCTGATTATACCTTTATATGTGATTCTTTTATTAAATCATTCTCAGACTATTCATATTTGACTGTCACATCTGTTGTCCTAAAAAACTTGACAAATAAACAGGAATCTAGTAATATCTTAGTATATTCAGGTACTGTTTATTTGATTCAATTTAATTCAGTATTTATTGAGAGATTGTGAAGCAATTAAGCTCTGTGGAATGGAGGATGTGGAGGTGGAAGGTAGAAGAGCATAACAGTGTCCAGCACATGCCCCAGAGAACACAAAGCACCATTTGCATTTCTATTGTCCAATCTTGCTTTTTGCCTGCCAATGCTCTGCCATGGCGATTTTAAGATGTTTGTCTTCCTATTTTATAAAGTCTGTTGTGAGAGAATATATCTTTTATCTGTTCCACAAATCCATTTGATGATGATGATAGTGCTGTTTATTTGCTACACTGTGACTCTAACAGATGTTCCTGTCCAGTAAAGGTGATTGTTCTTTACCAGAAACCTAAGGCTCACAGGTCACATTCATGGAAAACTGAATGTTTCCTTCCAAATACACTGTTGCTCCTACCATCTGCTGAACCACCTTGCCCTGGGACTAGAGCACAATATGAAAATGTTCTCCCCGCTTCTGATTAGTGAATTTTTTCTGCTTCCCTAGTGTAATTCTTCAGTTCTGTATGTTTAGAATTTTATACTCTGCATTAACCAGAACTTGAAAATATAACAAATAAATAAACACACATTCACATCTATTCATATTATATTTCCATTATGATATGACTCTTTAATAATGCTTTGAGTTTATTCTGAGTAAGAGAAGAAAAGGTAGTTTGAAAATGAGATTATCTATAAAAAAGGAGATTTTGTGGAATAGTTTGTTCTTACTGAAAGACAGAAAAATGGGTTGTAAGTAAAAAACTGAACACTAAAAATCTTTATTAATAAGTCTAAAAAAATATAAAGTCTATATATTCTAAAAATTTCAAAATTCAAAATTTATTATTGATTTTAAAATAGTTTTAAAAGATAACGGAAACTCTATCAGTGGAGTAATAAGTCTGTACAAGCATGGCACCAGCATCTGCTCAGCTTCTAGTGAGACCTCAGGAAGCTTCCAATCATGGCAGAAAGCTTTTTAATAAGACTAATGTTATATTTAGTTTTAAAATATTAAAAAACAATTCTACAATAAGAAATAGCACCTATAACTTCTATTATTTAACACTCCTCTAAAACACTATTATTACTAATATCTAAGATACTACTATTAGCATATACCCAATGAAATAAGAAAAAGAATTAAAGTCATAAAAATTAACAATGACAATATAATGCTGTAACTATTTGCAGAGTATATAATTATATACAAAGAAAAGGCAAGGGGATCAACTGAAACTCCTCAATATTCAGTAATTCAGTATATAGTAGGGTATAACATTAATAGAGAAATAAATAATTGTCAGACGAACTAAAATAACAGAAAATGCACTTGGAAAAATAACTCCAGAAAGATAAAATTTCTAGGAACATATGAGGAACATACAGAGCCATATTAAAAATCTAAAACTTCCTGAATATAACTATAACAAATAAAAAAATGGAAAAAGTAACAATATTCTCCAAGTACATTAATAATCATGGTCTTAACTAATATGCCTTTTATTAATTACACAAATTAATACCAAATTCCTACAGAATTTGTTTAAAAAATCAAAATTCTTAACACAGAAAGAGAAAAACTAATATCACATGTTCTTACTTATAAATGGGAATTAAACATTATTAACACAAAGATAGGGACAAATAAGCACTGAGGAATTCCAAAAATAGAGAAGAAGGGAGGAGGGCAAGTGTTGAAAAACTGCCTGTGGGGTACTTTGCTCACTACTTGGGCAACAGGATTATCAAAAGCATCATGCAATATACCTATGTAACAAATCTGCTTATATATACCCTAAATATAAAATTTGTAATAAGAGACAAAGCAATTAGATAATGATAAATGGTCAATTAAACAGGAAGATATAGCAATTAAAAATATATATGCACACAACATCAGAGAACCTAAATATTTAAAGCAAACATTGACAGATCTGAAGGAAGAAATAGACAGAAATATAATAGTAGGATACTTCAATATCCAGCTTTGAATTTTAGAACATCCAAAAGGAAAACATAATGAGGAAACAGTGACTTGCACAGCACTATACACCAAACAACCCTAACAGACATATAGAGAGCATTCCAAGCAACAGCAGCAGAACATAATTCTTCTCAAGTGCACAAAGAACATACTCCAGCATAGATCACATGTTAGGTCACAAAAAAATCTGAAGAATTTAAGATTGAAATTGTAGTGATATATTTTCCAACCACAATGGAATAAAATAGTAGTCAATAATGGAAGTAAGCTGGAAAATCCCTCAAATATATGAAATTAAACAACACAGTCTTAAACAACCAATGGACCAAAGAAAAAACAAATGAAAATTTAGCAAATATCCCATTTCCCAAATGAAAATAAAAGTACAGTATGTGAAAACTTATGGAATGCAGCCAAAGTGGAATTAAGATGGATGTTCATAGAGATAAATACCTGCATTTAAAAAAAATGATCTCCAATGAACAATATAATTTTCTCTTTCAAGAAACTAGAAAAAAATAGCACTAAGCCAAAAGTTAGCAGAAGGAAGAAAACAATAAAAATTAGAGCATACATAAACAAAACAATAAAACAACAAAAAGATTCATGAAATAGTTTGTTTTTTGCAAAGTTAAACAACATTGATAAACCTTTAACTAAACTAAAGGGGGAAGAAAGATAAGCTTCAAATAAAGGAAATTAGAACTGAAGAAGAATACATAACAACTAATGCCATGAGGAAAAAAAAAAGAATCATATGAAACTTCTATGAACAATTAATTATGCAGCAGTACACTGAATAATCTAGAAAAATGAATACATTCTTAAAAATGTGCAACATACCAAGATTGAATCATGAAGAAATAGAAAACTTTAACACACCAATAAGTAAAAAGGTAACTGAATCAGTATTCAAAAATCTCCCAAAAAAGAAAAGCCCAAGAGCAGATGGCTTCAGGGGTGAATTCTACAAAACATTTGAAAAGAAGAATTAATACTAATTCCTCTTTTAAATCTTTATTAGGTACAGTTGACAACAATTATATACTCAAAAAAATAAAAATTCTAGAAAAGAAAACCAATGAGGGACTTTTTTACATATTTAATATGCTATATAAATTTAAGTTATAAAAACTGTGCACAGAGTAATGCAATATAACAAAATATTCAGAAAGTTACCATAATACATTAAATAAATCTGAAGTGGAAAGATGTCCCATTCAACAAATATGTTGAGCTCTGGGGGGAAAAAGTTGTGTTCATACTTGGACAAAGATTAATTCAAAATGTGGTAATGATTTAAATATAAGAAACTATAAAGTAAAGAAGAAACATGGGAGATTTCCTTCATAAACCCAGAGAGTGGAAATCCTTTATCCATTTGACAAAAATATTCTGAAGCCATAGAAAAATTGATAAATGTAATGATATAAACATCAAAAGCTACTAGATGACAAAAGACAAAAAACACAGTCAAAGACAAGGACCATATGGAAAAATATCAATAACTAATATTGCATACAACGAATCCCTAATATATAAAGAAAATCTACAATTACATAAGAAAGCAAATATGTTTTGGTTCTGCGTCCCCACCCAAATCTCATCTTGAATTATACTCCTGTAATTCCAGTATGTTGTGGGAGGGACATGGTGGGAGATAATCTGAATCATGGGGGCAGTTTTCCTCATACTGTTCTCATGGTAGTGAGTAAGTCTCACATGAGATCTGATGGTTTATCAGGGGTTTCCACTTTTGAATCTTCCTCATTTTCTCTTGCCACTGCCATGTAAGAAGTATCTTTCTCCTCCTGCCAAGATTCTGAGGCCTCCCTAGCCATGTGGCACTGTAAGTCCAATTAAACCTCTTTTTTCTTCCCAGTCTGAGTTGTATCTTTTTCAGCAGCATGAAAATGGACTATTACAACAGCCAATAGGAAAAAAAACAGGTGAAATATAAGAGGAGACCAGTCACAGAAAAGGAAGTGCACCCTTAAGCATAGAAGAGATGCAAAATCTTGCTCGTTGTAAGAGAAACACAAATCAAAACTACAATGCTATTTCTTTTATTCTATCAGACTGACAAAAACCTAAAAGCTTAATAACTTAGCACCTTAATTTTAGTAAAGTTGTGGGCAGAACCAAGTGACTGCCCCCTTCCAGTGGATTCATTCATATTATAGCTTCTGTGAATGGTTGTTCACTACTTAACTGCAGTTGTGCAATAAGGAGATCCTCACCATAGGGGCAGCAGAGGTGCTGGCATTCTCATATGCTATTGTGACTTTATAATCTCCATAAAATCTAATATGCATACCTCTTTGTGACAGCAAATCTTATTTTGTAGTTTCTGGTTCATATCCACTACTGCATATGCAAAAGAGCTTGTACACAAGTTTGATGTATAAGTATCATCATTTGCAGTATCATTTCTAGCATCAAGAAGTTAGTGCTAGATAAGAGACATATGACACTTTTGTACAATGGGATAAACGGTATACAAGTAAAGGAATACATTTCTCTTTCTGTCTTAATAGGAAAACAGTTTTCCAGATATATTAAATTAAAAGCAAAATCAAAACAGATTAAAAAAAACAGAAAAATGCATGCAGTATGCTACCCTTTGTGTAAATGGGAAGAGAAAACAGAATATATATCTGCACTAGCTTACACACACAGAAAAAAAAAATCACTGACAACTGTAATTGTGAAAAACAAACTAGTAAATAATAGAATTACTTAATGTGTTGAGTGGAGGTGCTAAGTAAATAGATTGGGTGCGAAGTTATCTTACTTTAGGTTGCTGTAACAAAATATAATAAACTAAGTGGTTTATTTCTAACAGTTTTGAATGCTGGAAAGTCCAATATCAAGGTGCCAGAAAATTCTGTGTTTGGAGAGGGCTCTCTTCCTGTTTTGAAGACAGCCATCTTCTCATCATATCCTCACGTGGCAGAGACAAAGCGAGCTTCATATTATCTTGATAAAAGGGCACCGATCTCATCATGGGGGCTCATCTCCATGATCTCCTTCAAATTCATTTACTTTCCTAAGGCCCCATCTCCAATCATCACATTGGGAATTAGTATCTCAACATATGAATTTGTTGGGTGACACAAACATTCAATCCATAGTAGAAGGAAAATTTTCACTGTGCACCTTTTAATACTTTTTGATGTTTGAAGTGTGTGTTCACTACCTATTCAAAACTTAAAATACAAGAATTCCCAAGAATAATAGAGATGGTATCTCATCAAAAATTAAAATCTGAATGAATAGGTGGCATCTTTAAATTAATCTCTCAAAGAAGAGCAGCAAGAATTTACATAAGGGTCAATAAGATATCCCAACCTTTTGTAAATGGATGTTCCTATTGCGCTTACTACCTGCCTTTGGTCACCATTCCAAAAGGTTAGATTTTGCGTGTAGTCTATTTCTTTTTCAAACATTTGCATTTATCTGAAAGTCTGGGATTTTTGTATTTTTTATTAATAAAAAATTATCACAAATTTCATATTTAAATAATGCTATGAATTGAGAGCCAAATATCTGTAATATGTGAAAAATGCAGCTATGAAGAAAATGCAAATGATGAGAGGATTATAAAACAAACCATTCCCTCAGAAAGCAGCATCCTGAATATAACGGGCTGTTGTGTTCTGCATGGGCTGGAAGCCCCAGATGGCCAAGCATTCTGGAGAGGGTAGGAGGTGATGAAAAGTAGGAGGTGACAGAATATGGTATTTTAGGGGATTTGAACTGAGGGAAATCACTGAATCATTTGGCTGTGGCATTCTTTATCATATGAGTGCAAGTAATCTCTATGCGCCACGAATACAGAAAGGAGAGAGAGACAGAGAGAGTACTTAGGTATAGTCATAGGGATTTCCCTTGCTTCTAAAATAGGGAAAAGATAGAAATAAGTACCTCATACAAACGTGAAAGTTCACAGTAGGAAAAATACAGATTTTTAGAGTAAGTGACTCCAGAAGAAATATCAGAGCTGGGATGCTGGAAAAAGATCTTGATGTGTGTGTGATGCATTCTATGTTGTTTACTGAGAAACCGTGGCAAGGAACGCCGAGCCGTCCCCAGGCAGAAAACTGCTCTGGGTGTTATAGAATAGTGAGCAATATGTACCGGTCATGCACTAGTTAAACCAGTTCCCAAAACACAGGATACATGACCCTGTCTTCATTGCTGGCTCACAAAGAGTGCTTTCTAGTTTATTTTTATTTTAATAGTGAACAGGCACTATTTACTGTTTAGACTATCTTTATCCTGTGAAAAAAACACTGAACATCTGCTTATTAAAAATAATCATTTGTTCACAAAGAATAAATACGTGGGTCAGAGTCGGCTCTGGGCTTTCAGCTGGGAAATGCTGTCAGTCTCCTGAAGTCCCACTCTGTTTTCCACTTTTGCACTGTATCTTTGTGTCTGTTTCTTAATTCCTTCAGTGTCGCCTGAGCTGGGATCTCCACAACCAAGCTGGTCTTGGCACTGGAAGATGACATGTGTTACTTAAATCATCTCTGGAAAAAGTATCAAAATCTCAATTATCTAATACCCAAGCAAGAGTATTGAGTTTATAAATGCAATAGTCTAGATAAGTCAACAAATTCTCAAATATTTGGACATTATCTTCGCTATAGTCACGGCCTCCAAAGTCACAGATACTGAGACTGTTGCCACCAAAATCTTAGATTTTTGACTTTATATGTAAATATAAATATAAATAAAATTATATATAATTGTATATAAAAGACTGCTAATATATAAAATATATAATCTTACTGTCTTGTAATCTTCAGGAAATTCTAATAAACAATGAAAAATGAAATTTTTATTAGACTCTCTCTCACTGAGATCATTTTGTAAAGTGTTGAATCAGTAGGACAGCAGGAAAACAAATCGCCAAACCCATCATTCAGTACAACCTTTCCCCAGAGTTGACTGTAGACTAGAGGTTCACAATCTGTGACCTCACAAACTGTGAAGTCATCATTTCTTCTGCCAAACAAAATGCCCACAACCCTGCCGACCAGCCTACATTTAAATTATGGCTGCTAATCTCCAGGGGTCTTAGAATGCTACATTCAGAGTTATTATATTTGCCTAGTTTTCAGACACTCTCCTCCACAGTTTTTGCCCTTAATTAGCTCATTCTTCATTCAGGCATGCTATATCTCCATCTTAAATATCCCACAATCACAGAATGCTTCTCCAGGCATTGCCTAATTTTATTATCCTATTAAAATGAAATATCTTGAAAGATTTGTCAATGTTTTCTATTTTATCATATTTTTTTTCTGTTCTCTAGCCAAAGGCAATAGGACTTATCATCCATGGATACTTCTATTATCCAAGTCACCTGTTATTTTATTGCCACAGCCAATGGTCATTTTCGATCTCCTCACTCTGTATGTTAAGCAGTATTTAACGGAGGTATTATACTTAATTTCTTAAATATTTTTTCTTATATCCTTTAACATATTGCTCTCTTTTAACTCTTATTCCATTATTGGCTTCAGCTTCTTGTTCTACTTTGCTATATCCTCCCTATCCTCCTCAACTTTTTTATATATCAGAGAAGCCCAGGGCTCGGTATTGGGTCTCTCTTCTAGTGAAACTGTTTCGATACAGTTTTTATGTCCCATCGCTTTCCATTGAGTCTATTTCTGAAGACTGAAATTAAATCTACTGTCTGGACTTCTACCAAAAACTTGAGATTTTTGAAATAGTCCTGCACACATTTCAAAGTTCAGTGAAGTTTCTGTTAGCATATGAGCAGCAAGTCTAAAATATGTTTGACTTGTTGGTTCAGGTTTGAGCCTGTTATTAACTCGTATTCTGCCTTTCTTTATTTCTCCCAATTCAAGCTCCTTACATCCTGCAGTGCATCTCAGTTTTTGCTTTGCTTCCAATTGCTTTCCCATTTTCTCTTTCCTTTATATTTGTATTTTTTTTCCTCTGTGTTGGTGGCACCAACCACATGGCATCAGATTGAAATAAATTACATTTTCTAATTGGATAATTAGTCTCTGATAGTGTATCAAGCAGATGAGGCTATAGAAAATGTCTGAAGTTTTAAAACCTACATAAAATATCCTTGCCAAAGACCTTAAACCAGCTATTACGTTTGGCCAGATGTCTTGTTTCTGAGCTCTTGGCACACTGGCAAAACACATGCATACTTTTAAAAAACTCGCTATCTTCAAAAAGAACTGCTATATTTCTGATAGTAACAAGTGTAAAAACAAAGCAATCACCCTATTATCTGGGTGATAAGTAGTCTATAGAATAAAGGCACATTCTATACCAGATTCCTGGCTTTGATTGATAGGTTTAATACTCTTTTAATACTCGCAAGTAGGAAATTAAATTCCTTTTATTCATTTTTAAGTCCTTCCTGGATTTTCTTCTCTTTCCGTTTTCTCTGTTTTGTAGCAATGTGGGCAGAAATTAAGCTTTGTTGATGATGCTATGGGGTCTTTTGATTCCTTTTTAGTGCAGCAGGGATTTACAACTGTACCTCCAACTGGCAAAATATCAAAGTAGTTACACAAATGCATCTTTTACTTTAACAGATTAGTGCCTTGTGATGGGCCAATCAAAATATAGCTACCAAATATTTCAGTTATCTTCTTGCAGATAAGTTTATTTTAGAAAAAAAAAATGGTGGCATGATCATTTTTAAGAGTACAGATTATGAGGTCATCATCTCTTCTGCCAAACAAATGAGCATTTTGGGCATCCTAACCTCCCACATGTTCCATGTTACTACTAAAGAAAAAGTGAACTTCCTGACAAAGAAGTGATTTTTACAGAAGCAATTTTTGAATACTTTAAACAAATTATCTTCATACTTTACACTGGGTAATTATATCACCTGAATAATGCATCACATTTGAACCTTAGTCAAATGTAATTTGAAAAAATAGTGAACCTTTACAACACAGAGAGTGTATACAGCAGGTTAGCGTTGCTGCTCTGTCTGTTGTCAGCTGTTCTACAGAAACACCTGTTAAATAATATTTCATCTTAAAAAAATTAAGGCAGAGAGTGGAAAAGAAGTTTTGCCACAAAATCTATCCCATTGATTTGCTGAAGGGCAGATCTAATTTAAGTAAAATAATTCATTTAGAGGCATAACACTCTTTTGCCAAAATCTATCTAAAACAATTGTGCTAAGCAATGTACTAGTTAGACCTGAACTAGTTGTGCTATGACAAGTAACTACATCAACTATATTTAAGTTGTGCTATGACAAGCAACTAGCTCAACTGGGAGCAGTGTGTGATTGGCAGAGAAGAAAATATGTACCACATAAGTATTATTTGAAACAGGCTGAGTAGGAATTCATTGTGTGGGAATATGTAAGGTAGGAAAGAGATCTTTGGTTAATCAGTTATATTAAAGAATTAATGCATGGCCTGGCACGGTGGCTCACACCTGTAATCCCAGCACTTTGGGAGGCCGAGGCAGGCGGATCACGAGGTCAAGAGATCGAGACCATCCTGGCCAACACGGTGAAACCCCGCTTCTACTAAAAATAAAAAAAAAAAAAAATTAGCTGGGCTTGGTGGCACACGCCTATAGTCCCAGCTACTTGAGAGGCTGAGGTAGGAGAATTGCTTGAACACAGGAGGCAGAGGTTGCGGTGAGCTGAGGTCATGCCATTGCATTCCTGCCTGGCACCTGATGACGGATTGAGAGTCTGTCTCAAATAAAAAAATAAAAAATAAAAAAAAAGAATTAATACTTTTCTAGCCTCACTGACTGCCTCATTTTCTTTAGAAGTATTAAGACATTATCTCAAATGCTGCAATTGATTAGATTATTTTTTGAATATATGTAGTTCTTGCTTGTTCTCCCAAGTATACTGAAGGTGACTTGGGTGCAGCCCTTTGCACTTTTATGCACTGATGTTTCTGTCTTCAAGTGTTTCTTGAAGAAATGTATTACATTTTCTTCTATTGATAATAACACAGTGCCTGGCAAAATGCCTTACTGGAGGTGTGGATTAAATATATTTTAAATTTATTTATTTATTTATTTTTATTATACTTTAAGTTCTGGGATACATGTGCAGAACATGCAGGTTTGTTACATAGGTATATGCATCCCATGGTGGTTTGCTGCATCTATCCCCCAGTCATTTACATTAGGTATTTCTCCTAATGCTATCCCTCCCCAATCCCCTCAGCCCATGCTATCCCTCCCCTAGTCCCCAACACCCCAACAAGCCCTGGTGTGTGATGTTCCCCTCCTTGTGTCCATGTGTTCTCAGTGTTCAACACCCGCTTATGAGTGAGAGCATGCAGTCTTTGGTTTTCTGTCATTGTGTCAGTTTGCTGAGAATGATGGTTTCCACTTTATCTATGTCCCTGCAAAGGACGTGAACACATTCTTCTTTATGGCTGCATAGTATTCCATGGTGTATATGTGCCACATTTTCTTTATGTAGTCTATCATGGATAAGCATTTGGGTTGGTTCCAAGTCTTTGCTATTGTGAACAGTGCCACAATAAACATACATGTGCATGTGGCTTTATAACAGAATGATGTATAATCCTTTGGATATATACCCAGTAATGGGATTGCTGGGTCAAATGGTATTTCTAGTTCTAGATCCTTGAACTTTATGAGTCCATTTAAAAAAAAATTTCTTCATGTCAATCAAGTTTAAAATTCTATGTTATTATGATAAATATTTTAATTCTTCATATAATCCTTATATGTTTATTAATTATTAGAAGTATGTTTAATAGGTAAAAACATTTTTTATGTTGTATAATATTTAAAAACAATGACACTATTAATAATTAGGACTATGTAAAATATTAAATAGAAAATACATGTTTATAGTTTTTTTTTCTATTTGCAAAACTTTTTATGTGAATTTGCCCTCTTGATAATCAAGAGCTTCTTGAGATAGGTATAAAAACATAGGTATAATATATAAAGAATTTAGGATTCCAAGGGGTTGTAGATGGCTTTCCAGAATTAGCTGGTACATCTAAATAGGGTGAATAGTTTATAGAAAATAAATTGTCCCTAACCACCCACATCAGTCCATCAAACTGAAGATGTGGCAAACACTATGAGGTCAATTTCAAAGAACTAAATGGAGGTGCCTATCTCCAACCCTCATCAATTCTCACAGGGTCAAGATCCAAAAAAAGGTCTTTGCACAATTTGGGCATTGAATTTTGGATTTCTGGTCGAGGGACATAAATAATCAATTTTAGAAAATAAATTGACTGGCAGGATCCCCGTTTTAGTCACTTGTTTCAAAAGGAAGATAATTCAGAACCTGGTTACGTTTTGAAGCTCAAAGCATAAGCAAGATAAACATCACAGCAACACACTCACTGCTTGTTCCCTGCTTTTCATTCCTTTCCTCAAAAGTGTATTTGTTCAAAGCTTGTCTAAAGCCACAACCTCCAGATTTATTCATCATTCGTTTATTTTCTCCTAATATCCATGCAAAGGGAGTGCAGGACTGGAACTCTAGAAACCTGTTGGTTTGGTTAGTTTCTTGCCTCTTTTATTAGTTAGCTCTGTTACTTTGGCAGTTCACTTCGTTTTCTCTCTGATAAATCCACTCTCTACATGTAAAATTAGTGCTCTGAAGTAAAGTTTCTCTAATTTCTCCAATGTCTCTAAATCTGTAAGAAAAGATAAGAGTATATAATAAATCGTTTTCAAATTGTGAGGAAAATTTATAGGAAAAGACTCAAGTCATGACACTAAGTAATGTCTAATTCTGGGCTTTGCTAAAGTGTCAATTTGAAGAGAAAATGCAAGCATCCAATTTTAGCTGCCTAATATAATTTGAGTAAAATGACAGAGCCACTGATTCAATACCATTACTAAATTAGTTTGTCCGTAACCTCCAGCATAGCACTCCATTAAATTACACACTTATTAACAATACATTCGAAGACACATCTGTAGAAAGAATCTTTGTACGAGTTAGTTACAAGCCACAGTTTTAGTCTTACAGCCCCAGTACATGCTAAGATTTAACCCGACTACAGTATTGCTCTGACACATGTACAGATAGCACATTGCTCTCTTCGCCTTGGTCACTCTGTGATCGGCCAGTTGTGCTTTCTGCTATCTCCCTCTGAAATGGTCTTTCAAGCAGCAACTCAGATTGTACTCACCATGCAGGAAGCACTGCAACTAGAAGTGATTTTTTTCCTTCCACTCAGCCATCTACCTCAGTTCACCCCACCTTCCACCCTACAGGGTTCTAATTGTGTCTATCCTCTTTTGACTCAAATACTTGAAGCCACCTCTACCCCTACATGAACTCCATACTGGTCTAGAGCGATGTAGCTAGGGGTTTGTTTCTTAAGGATTTGCCTCCATGATTATGGCTGTCTTTCCCTTGCTAATTCAAATCTTTTGGACTCCAATCATATCTTCCTCCAGTTCTGAACTCTTGATTGTGTGACCTCAGATGGGATGCCTCTTACCCTCAGCAATTCATATTTTTACCAGCTGTCTCCAATATTCAAATTTTAGGGCTTTTAAAAAATTATTTCTGTTGACTTTTGCTGAATTCACCAAAATATTTTTTTTTCTTTTTCATCTCTGGCTTATTTTTTCATACATTAGTTTTTTTTCATGGCATGAAATCATTATTTGCATACTTGCTATAAAATCTTACAGTAAAAACACTTTATCTTTCCTTTCGTATGCCTGCATTTATATATGCACATAGGTATTTGTATTTGGGACATTAATAGCAAAATATTTTATTATATAATTTATACGCTAACATAGCGACTGATAATATGGTCTGAAAAATGTCTTAAGCTTTTTGTTTTTTCTCTGCCTGTGCTCTGAAACTCACATTGCTAATATTTATGTTGAAGGTTTTATTTAAAAATCCAAGGTAAAACTCTTTAGTGTTAAAGAATAAGAAAATAGTTACCAGGATATTCTTATTTTTAACAACCCAGAGTAGATGCTTTGATTACTACATGAACTTGTGATTTTTTTGTTTTACCTCAAATTATCTTTACCTATTAGTATTTATTAATTAATAAATCCATCAAACTAGTATAACATAGAACATATTATGAACATCATTTTTTTCTCTTGAGTAGAAATTAAATCTAAAAACATGTATGTTCTTAGATTTGAATATAATGTCAGGCTATATTTATAATGTGAAAGGAAGCGATTTTTTTTCTAACTGCAGCCTAATAAATCAGTACATTGTAATCGCTGCTACGGGCAATAAAATAGTACTAATAAATATAAAATTCATTAAATAATACAATAACTTTCATTGTCCTTTACTGTTTAAGAGGATCAATTTTTCCCTCAGGTTTAGTTTTTAAGAAGTGCAGATGATAATGTCATGGATTCGCCGGGTGTCACTTCACCAGCCGGAAACCTATGTGGCCAGTGGTCCCTTTGCCTGGATTTTGCTTGGTCCCACAGGGCTCATTCCGCCCCCTCGGCCAGGCTGACTGCAGTCGGCTGGGGCTGAGTCCCTGGATCCCATACCTGCCAAGGGCGGGCCAGGCGCGGGAAGGTAAGGGCTGCGTGAGTGAACACTGGGGCTGGCCACTGTCCATAGCCAGGCAAGCCTGCTGCGGTGGGCTGGGCAGCTACAGGCACCAGCATGGGTGCCGGTTCCCTGCGAGGCTGCGGTTGGGCCAAATATACCACAAGCAGCTTCCACGACTGGCACTGGGGAATGCGGTGGCGGCCAGAAGCTTGGAGGCACCAGGAACCCTAGGGCCCCAAATTGGGTGTCACAGGCCTGGCTCAGGGATCTCCTAGGCCTGGGCTCCGAGAAGGGCTAGAGTTCTTCTCTCCTTGTCTCTTCTCTCCTTCTTCTCACCCACAACGTGACGAACAAGGGATGCGTTACAGCTCTTCTGCAGATCCAGAGTTCTTGTCCTGCGTCCTGGAAGAATTAGGTACGCAGAAGATGGAGGGTGAGCAAGGCAAAGAGGAGCTTTATTGAGCAATGGAATAGCTCAGAGGAGACCTGCATTTAGTAGCTCCTCTCCGCAGGCAGGTGTCTCGAGTGTTCAGCTCTCAGCAGAGAGGAGACCGTGGAGTGGGTAGCTCCTTTCCGCAGCCGGGGGTCCCATCATCTCCGTGAGTCTGGCTAAGTCCAGGGCTTCTAGGGCCTCAGAAGGAGGAAGTGCATGCCAGTTGGTCGATGGGCAGCCATGGGCGGGCCTGGAGAAAGCACCATAAGCTTCCACTCTGGTCGTGGGATCGGCAGCCTGGACCCCAGGCCCCAGGCCCTCCCAGCCTGAAGGTGGGGCTTCACTGAGGATCCACCGCTTCCACCCGGGAGCTGTCTGCCTCCTCCCAGGGTTCACGGCACCCAGGCTGTTCGGGACAAGGTGTACCTGCAGGCCAGCGCCGAGCTGCCCTCGTCTCCCCCTCGGCCTCTCTCACATGCTTGTCAGTGCCCAAAGTCTGAAGCGGGCCAAGGCAGCAAGGGGCTGGCATGTCAGCCCTGCCCCAAGTGTGCACATACTCAGCCGGGCTGTGACAGTTTCTGGGCTACGTCCCAACCTTGTTCCGAGATCAGAGTTGACTCTGGGATCGGGGAGAGGTCAGGCAGTGGGAGCAGACACCTCCGAGCCTGCAAAGGTTCGGGGGATCTTCCCCGGACCCTAAGAGTGCAGAGATGTCTGGGTCCCCAGCCAAAGTTTGGGTGACTGCAGCTGTGCCCAGGAGGGTGGCACTCTTGCTTGCTGCCAGCCTCAGGAACTCAGGGATGCCTGGGTCTGCATCTGCAGCTGCACCTGGGGAGCACAAAGCTCCCACCCTGCTGATGCAGAAGAGAGTGGGGCTCCACCAGCTCTGTGGAGTGGGCAGCCCAGCGGTGCCTCCCCCACTGCAGCTGGCATCATGTCAGTGGCCACTCTAGATGGGCCGCTACTGCCATCAGTAGTTAAGTAGACAGCTGTCTGTCTGACAGTTTATCCAAATAAAAATAAAAAGCTAATTATTTACTGATGTACAATGATATTGAAAATAGACTGCTCCATGTAACTGCTGCAATATTTATTTAAATATTTAACTGTCAACTGATTATAATTTTAAAAATATATAATCTAAATGTGAAATAACTCAAGTTTTGGCATCTAATTCTATTTTCTAGTTATTTAACCTTGTCCTATAATCTATGTTCTATTTTTTATTCAACATTTCTAGTAGCTTAGTTGTTTCAAGGGAATGATTTTCTATAGCCTTTAAAAAAATCATCAGGATCAATTCAAACATGACATTTATTTACTAAATTTGTTTATTTATTTATTTTGGCATCGAGCACTCCTAGGTTCTAGTATTGGCTTTGCCACTTATTTGTCATATAACCTCAGGCAAGTGCCTAAACTTCTCAAAGCTATGTCTCCCTCCTTTTTGAATAATGGATAGTACCAAAAAGTAGTTTCATTATATAGCTGATAGTATTTTTAAAGTAAGCTATGCAATGTGCTTAACATAGCATCTGACACATTGGAAGTCCTCAGAAGGCATTTCTAGTGTTTTGTTTTTTGCTGTTTAGTTGTCACAGGCATCTAATTTTTTATTTGTCCCCTCAGTTTATTTGTATGATATTTACAGATATAGTCTTTTTTTTTGATATAGTCCTTTTAGAAGATTCAAAAACAAACAGAAGAATGATTTTTTTTGTCTTGCTTAGTGCTCTTATGGGGGGCAGGGAGGGGCTCAGAGAAGCAAGAACACTCAATGAAGATTTTTAAAAAACATGCTACCTAGAAGTTAATAGTAAAAGATCTCTCTCTCCTGCTAATGGAATCCTGTCAATCCTAATATACCAGAAGAACTAATATCTGATCATTTAAATGATTTTCAAGTTCTCACTTCGCTGTTTCATTTCATTCTTTCCTAAATAAAGACCTTCCCTGGACCTTTTATTTGTTCAATGAACAAATCATAAAAATATGTGTAAGCAATAAGGAAAACAGAATTGAAACCAGCTTCAGCAGATATTTTGATTATCTCAACTGAATAAGGAAAACTGCAAAAATAGTTACATTTGTATAATATGTACATATAACTTATCAGGAAACCAAAGGACAATCCTGTACTTAGTTTGAAAATTTCATATTTTTCTGTTAGTGATATCATTTCCATTACAAGTTGTTCAAAGGATAGTTTAAGTAATTTTAATAAATTTTCTTTTTGCCCTAAATGTTAATCTATTCAAAATTACTCAGATTATATATGTTGCACGCTTGTTCTTTGAAAAAGAATCAAGCAACATATAAAGTACAATACAAACCCACTTCTGCACCAAACTCCTTTCCTCATCTCCCACCCTTATACACACAGGCTCCATAATAGCTTTTTGAGAGATGCTTATAAATGTCATTTGTGTTTTCTCTCTCTGCTGTTGCTGGAATGTAGAATTCTCACTTTACAGAAACGAGGAGGATGTAAGAGCTATGAAGAAAACTTTAGAGAAGATGAAATAGTAGAAGTAGCAGCAACAGAACACAAGCAGTTTATACACATTAATCAATTGATTCCTTACAACAGCTCCATGAGGCACATGTTATTCTCAGCTTTCATTACAGTGAAGTACAGCTTAGGCTAAGAGAGATCCTCAAGGTTATGTTATCAGCAAATGGCAGACCTGGAATTCAGCCAAATTCTATTTTTTCCAATACGTCAAATTTAGCAGTTATTCCATGCTACTCTCACTGACTTTTTCTGTGGGATCTTGAATTTTTTTTTTTAAGTGAGAAGTTTCTTCTAGACACATGCAGGAGCATGTACATGCATACACAAATATATACATATGTACACACATGCATATGGATCTTAGGGGTGTACAGTAAACAGAATAGCATCTTTGCAAGGATGAATAATATGAATAATCATAATAACTTTTTGTGTTCATTTATTACAACAATTTCCAAGAGACCAGAAGGAAATGATCTTTTTTTAATACATTTTATTTTCAGAGCAGTTCACATTCACAGGAAACTGAGTAGAAAGTACAGAGACCCTTCTGCGCTCGCTGCCCTCACACATACATGGTCTCTTCCATTACCAACATCCACATCAATGATATTTTATATGCTGAAATTTGACTTAGATAACAAATGAGATAAATATCCTCTCATAGTTATGAATATTTTGACAACAAGTGGGTCAGCTGACTATAGGACATTCTTGTTTGATGGGTATAGGCAATATGCTCCAACATTCCCACTATGTCAGTGACTTGGCATTTTAGAGCTTTGGGTACTGGCATCTCGGTAAACATTGCTGACCAGTAAATATCACTGGACACTCTCCAAACATGACCAGAAATAAAAGGAAAAAACCTAATTCTAGAATTTTCTAGACACAATCTGTCCATTCACATTCAGAGTCTCCCTCTGCTCAGCCTTTTCTGGCTCTGTATCACCCCCTACAGCCGTGGCTATCAGCACTTAGGCCATTTCTTGGCATTCACTTGATGGAGGTATGTTTCTTATTGAAAGATGGTAGTTAATCTTTCAGAGATGGACATAGAATCTTTCTTCCTTAGTTGGAGCTGAGAGCATATAAGTAAGAAGGGAGAATTTTGTCCATTGCAAATGTATCGAGCCAGAGCCCTTTTCCTATATATCATGTTGAAATCTACTGACAAACAGAATATATCATTTGATTTATTGCTCTGTATGCATCTAAATGACATAGTCATTTATTAGCTATGAAGTCTAGTTAGGCAGTTCTAATAATGTTCCAAATTTTGTAAAAACATAACATTCCTAAAAATTACCAGAAAAATAGACAAGCATAAATATTTAGGATAGATGACATAAGACACATGCTTTCATTAACTGAATCAAAGGAATTTCTTCCACCTGCCATATACATTAATGATTTCTGTAGGCAGAAGAAACAGGTTGGAAAAATAGAGGTTATGAAAAAGGATCTTTTGGGGAAATTTTAAATATATTATGAATTTACTATATAACTATAACATATCTAAAATACATACATTTATGATTTTGTCCTATATAGTTTTTGGGTTTATTAGAAACTCCAAATATAAATTATGAATACTAAAACACTTAAAAACACAACTATCTACATGATTAATAAAAAAATTGATTTACTGTCATCATTTTTACTTCACAATCATTTGCTACTGAAAAGAGTTCTTATATTGATTAAGTATGTTATAGATATTTCTCTTTTTTTTTCACTAAAGTCCAAGGAATGTTATAGATATTTCTGATGCCTAGTTACACTTTTACAAATTATTAAATAAGAACATTTCAGTCTTAGTTGAGAAAATGCTCAAAGTTCAAAATATAACATTTGCTTTCTCATTAATTAATATACAAGAGAAAGAGTTTTCTTTCTCTTGTGAAATATTTAGTGGATTATTTCTTATTCACTTTTTTCTTTGCGAAGACTACAATCTTTCATTTGAATAAGGTCTTATGGAAATGGCCGGAAGGAACAAACGCATAACATACCAAATCAAGTCCTGTAGGCAATGCATAATTCATATCAAAAAGCAAAGCTTTATTTTTAAAATGCAGAGATTTATTTGTTGGTTCAAAACGGTATTTTTCTTTTCAGTTCAGTGAACCTAAGAATTAGTCCTTTAATAATTTAGCACCTTTCTCATCTGTTTCTAATTACATAACTCTTTTACTATAAGTTATAGTTAATTGATATTTGGCTCATGCATACATAATCGCTGGAGTGTGTATGCCTTCTCTCTCATCTAGCACATGCTTTCCACATTGGAACACATGAACAGGTACTCTTTAAAATAATAATAGATACACCAATGTATTATTATGCAGCTCACTTCTCTTTTATTTCATTTCTCCATCTGCCAACATTTATTAAACATAGCATTTTGGGAAACAAACCAAACAACGACCTCCAGATAGGCTTTACTTTTCCAACTGCTTAATCATTTTTTATTCTGAGACTTTATTGACAAGTTCCAACAATTAACTAATAATCACTGGCTCACAATCCTTCTCTTCACCATTAGGCTCATTGGAGCATGCAAAAAATTATAGAACATATATTTACCTTCTTATTCAGTTGGGTAGACCACTTTTTTATTTGGCTCACATTTTAAGCAACTTTTACCAGGCCGTTTGCTAATTTCACTTTTCAGATGAGCCTTACCTCACCACTCTATGTCAAGTTGCCACTCTCCCATTCCATTTCTTGTACTTTTCTCTTTTGCTTTTTGCCTTACAGTTTAGTGGCATCCTAGCATCCCTTTAAACTAAGAATCCATGTTTAGTACATTGATATATCCCAAGCACCTAGAACCGTGCCTAGCATATAGCTTACTGTTACTAAATATTTCCAAATGACTGAATCTTCATTTTGCCAATGAGGAAACTGAGGCATAGAGGAATCACATAGTTTAGCCAAACTTATATACCTAGGAAGGTGCTGCCTGGCTCTAAAGTCTCAGCTTCTCCATCACACTTCCTGCACTCGAGGGGATCAATTGCTCACCTACTTAAGTAGCTTGGAACTCCACTGCTCTGACTCCCCACTGGGACAGACACAATTTTGCATTCTCCTGGCACAATATATTAAGAACAAATTGACTAGAAGAATGAATATTGGCTTTGAGGAAAATCATTTCTGAGGAAATAACAAACTGAAGAAAGTTTCCTTTGAAGTCTACTGGTGACATATCTGCCATATTTCATAATTGAGTTAGACCTTTTTTGAACACTCCCTATGTTACGTGCTGAATGGTGTCCCCCAAAATTCATATGTTGAAGTCTTAACCCCCCTTAGCTCAGAATGTGACTATATGTGGAGATAGGTCTTTTAGAGAGGTAACTAATGTAAAATGAGATCATCTAGGTCAGATGAGTCCTAATTTTATCTTAATAGTGTTCTTATAAGAGGTGATTAGAACACAGACACACAAAGAAGGAAGACAAACAGAAAGAGGCCATCTGCAAGCCAAGTAGAGAGGTCCCAGAAGAAGCCAAACCCTGTTGACACCTTGACATTGGACTTCTAGCATCTAGAACTGTGAGAAAATTAATTTCTGCTGTTAAATACCATCCAGTCTGTGGTATTTTGTTATGGTAGCCTTAGAAAACTAGCCATGAAAAACATAGTAATATCTTTATCCAGAGAGGAAATGCAGAAAGGATATTTTCTTTTCTTGAAATATGTGTATGTATGTATGTGTAGCCAGTAATTAAAATGAAATAAAAATACAAAAGCAATTAATTACTATTTTAACCACGTTAATGTGTATTTTGAAAAAATAAAAAGGATGGAGAGTTGCATAAAGAAATGCTTTCAAAAAGAGAAAACTCAGTATGGCTCAAGAACATTTCTGCACCGAGAATGCTAGAATTTGAATAATTAAAGTTCTGTCTCTTCTTCTTTCAGATTTGTATGCTACTATTTGGCTCACATCTACTGTTTAAACATGGAAATGTGTCTTAGCACAGGAGTAGAGACATAAGCTCCACCTAAAAATAATCCAATTGATTCAAAACAGTTAGGAGTTTATTCTCTAAGCAAACGTTTGCAGGCCAGTTCATGTGTGTCTAAATTATTTATAATTTAGAACAACAAAAAGGGGAGGCATATCATGCCACTGCCATTGTTTAAGATTTCTAATGCATTGTGATGATAAAAAGGCCAACTTTTAATGGACATTATCATGTTTAAGCTTTTTATAGATAATGCAGCCCCTTATTGCTGAACTGCCTCCCACATTACTCCAAACCTCTTTTTATTTTTACCCATATCTTGTTTCTTCCTCAGCAGTAACCTTCCTTGCTTTCTATTCTGGTATACCTGGAATCATTTTTCAAATAAAACTTCCTTTATTTGTCTACATAGTACATCATGGATTTTATCAGCATGAAAATCAGAACAAAATGGCATCCTGAATACTGACAAAAGAAATAATTCCAATGTGCCTTTTGGTTCTGTAGCAAGATGAGCTGTTTTTTTTTCATGAAATTATTTCTACTAAAGTAATCTTTGCTATTTCTAAGCATTGGCACAGGCTCGTGATTCAGTCCTGCTGGGATTCTTTCAATGCTGACCTGAGAGAAATGTGTTGTGCAAGGAATTCTGACTTTTGTTTTTGTTTTAATTTTTTTTTTTTTTTTTTTTTCTGAGACAGTGTCTTCCTCTGTCTCCCAGGCTGGAGTGCAGTGGCACCATCTCGGCTCATTGCAACCTCCGCCTCCTGGGTTCAAGCGATTTTCCTGCCTCAGCCTCCTGAGTAGCTGGGTTTACAGGTGCCTTCCACCATGCCCAGCTATTTTTTTGTATTTCTAGTAGAGACAGAGTTTCACCATGTTGGCCAGGCTGGTGTGGAACTCCTGACCTCAAATGATCTCCCACCTGGACCTCCCAGTGTGCTGGGATTACAGGCGTGAGCCTCTGTGCCTGGCCAGGAATTTTGTTTGAAGCTTTCGTCCCTACTTGCTTGGGAGGTAGATGCTACTATTGCCTTCCTAGCTGTGTAGGAGATTCTCAAATTCTCCATGTGTCTTTCCTCAACCTGTGATAGGAAGTGTCGGAAATCACTTTATGGTAACAGTGAGAAGTCCTCTTCCTTCTGGTAGTGCTCAGCCAAAGGGCAGAGAAATTGAGAAGACCAAGAACAAAGATGTATTAATGGCAAAGTGCTGTATGTTTTGTGTTAATTTATTTAGTTTTCAAATATGAATGTGCCAGAAATCACTTTAACGTTAATAAGTATTAGATATTAATGCTAATATAATCTATATTATTAGTAATATAAGTTAATACTTAACTAGTTCATATTAGTTTATCAGTATTAACATGTTTAATATTTGTCACAGCAGTAGTAAACAGATATTACTACTGCCATTATATGAATAAAGAAATTGAAGCTCAGAAGGGCTAAGTAATTTGTCCATGCTACACAGCTGATAAGTGGCTAAACTAGAATTTGAAACAAAGCCACATGTCTGCAGAACCTGTGCTATCAGACTCTAAGCTATGCAACCTGTCACAGACACACAGTCGTTGTCCCCAGACAGTCACACCTTGCTCTAATTTGCTACATTGTTCTGGGTTTGGAATCATGCACAAGTTTCCTCTGAACTTTTTCAATGCTACATTTCTTTTTACTGAGTTCACTGTTTCTTACTCCCTATCTGCTACAACCCGTTCTATTCTTTTTGAAGAAAGTCCTCTTTTCAGTCTGTGTCCTTTCCCCTCATTTTGTCTCCATTTGAGCCACCCATGCCCATCAAGTGTAATAACCGCTCGACTGTGAATAAAGAAGGACTGACACTGGTGGGACTGTGCAGGAGTTTGGGTTATAAGATTGTTGAATATAGTTAGATGATTTTGCTGCTGTTGTTGTCTTAAGTAAATGTCTAAGGTAGGAGAAAGTTGTTAGATGTCTTTGGGAGATTAACAATGCTGTTGAGTATAATTTAAACCCAATACAAGAAGTGTTGGAATGTAATCTTGGATATCTTAAAGATCCATTTGTTCCTTCAGAAAAACACCAAATCTATGTTTTATTTTTTTACATGACACCTCTGATCCTAAACTACTACCACATGGGATTTCCTAGTCTATTGATTGATTAATTTAAATATACATGTGTTATTTTCTTTTGACACTCATTCTTGGAATAAAAAGAGCAAAGCCAACTTTGTTATATTATTTGTCTTTCTCCTGTGAAGAAGAGGGTTAAAAGAGAAAACAAAATGCCAAAAGCCAGTTGATAATTAGAGAAAAGGAAGGGTATATGAAAGTATCTAAGAAGTGAGAATAGTGTCCTATGTCCCAAGCCAAAGGAGACCCTTTCAAGTAGAAGGAGCTTCTCTGGTGTTCAGTCCCCACAGTTGCAGAATAATGAAGAAATTTAAATCTCTTATAATTGAAACAGATATACAGAATGCCTTAGACTTACTTTCACAATTAGGGTAGGCAGGCGTCACAATGACATTTCAATTTTATTTCTCTGCTATGAACTTTTTGCTATGCTGCTTTAAAAGTTCATTTTATTAATATGTGGACAAATTGAGTTATTTTATCCAGTGTGGTTGAGTGAATTTTTGAAAATATTTTCTAATTCTTTAGAAATAACATGGTTTCAGATTGCAAAGGCAGACTCTCAGGAATTAGAGATTTTAACCTATATTCAATGATATTAATAATGGACAGGATACTGGCAACCACAAGGCACAGACAAAGCATAGAGTGATCTCAGATCATCAACAAAGCTTTCTGTTCCTTTATCCTCACAATAAATTTAATCTATCAAGTTGCAAGTGATACATGTGGGAGCAAAAGACACTTGAAGAATATTGTAATACTTTATATATTTAAGAATATTGTAGTACTTTCTTTTATGTGTCAACTTGACTGGGCCACACAGTGCTCAACTATTTATCAAACATTATTCTGGATGTTTCTGGGAGAATGTTCTGAAAGAGATTACCATTTGAATTAGTGGACTGAGTAAAGAAGATGGCCTTCCTTAATGTGGGTGAGTCTCATCCAATTATTTGAAGGCCTGAATAGAACAGACATGCTGATCCCTTGTGAGTAAGAGAGAATTTCTCTCTTACTGCCTTTAACAAGGACATCAATTTATTCTTGACTTGGGTTTTCCAGGGTCTCCAGTTTGCCAACTGCAGATCTTGGGACTTCTTAGCCTCCATAACTATAAGAACCAATTCATTATAATAAATCTGTATCTACTTATTTATTTATATCCTATTGGTTCTATTTCTCTGAAGAACTTGGACTAATACAGGTATGAATGAAGTCAGGTCAAAAATGAAACATCTTTCTTTTGCACCCCACTCACTTATTACATTAGCATATGTGATATTTTCTTGTAAACTATGCTCATAAGTTCATAAACTTGGATGTTTTATCACACAGGTATATTCTGGTAAAACTTTTTCCTGATAAGACTTTTCCACCATTGCCTCCACTTTATCTCTTTCACTAATAAATATTATTAGTGTGTTTACCAAGAGGTCTGGAGTGCATGTTTAAAAGGAAATTTGCTGTGCTCAGTTCTTTATTTTTGGGTATGTGGGTAAAGGGAGAATATAGGACACAGAACTGCAGATAATGTTTCCTTCCTAGTCTTTTACTACATGTCAAGACATGTACTTCTTATAAAATGCCACTCAGATCATGGAGGAATGCCACATACTGCTCATGCTTTCAGCTTACTCTTCTCTAATGTGGGAAAGAAAGCATGGCTTTCACAGTTGAAGTGACAATCCAGTCAACTCTGAAGACTCCACTGACATGGAGACTGGTTAGATGGAGAAAACAGCACTCATGGTACATGGAGAATTGCTCATAGAGAGAACTAATTCTCTATGTGGCTGCAGAAGCATGTGGGGTACAAGAAATGGGTCTCAGAGAAGGTCCTGAAAAGCTAGAGATGCCGCTGAAATACATTTAAATTAATCCATTAATTCATGCTGAACACTAAATAAGACAGCTTTCCTAGTTCTGGTACTTACAATTCACATTTTATGCCCAGGAGAGTTACGAGTATGTATGAATAGAGAGAAATAGAAGTATATGAACACAGAAGCATCCTAGCTTGCTTTGTAAGCTATTGAGTCAGGAACAATAATCATAATCTGATGAACCAAGGCACTTCAGCTTCTCTCCAACACACCCATGTACACACAATATCACATTGGATCACACAACTCTAACCATGTAAGTATAAGTGAGTAAGCAGAATTACTACTCCCTATAAAGCAAGTAGAGGATAAGCTTTCTCAGCTTCATCCGATAAGTTTTAATTATAAAGACTCTCACCAAATGTTTTAATATCAGCTGTCAATCTCTTGGCATCACAAGAAACAGCATCCCACATAATTGCTTTTGGGAGCCTATCCATCAGCATGAAATTTATGTGAAGAAAGATTCTTTTTTTCAAGAAGGGTAGATCTTTTATGACTCACAGATTTCAATTAGTCACTTTCTAACTTCAAATTCTTGCCTGTATGTGTGAAAGAGGTGGTCTGCCTTTAAGAGCTACATGATACCTTTCAAGATGTTGTGGGCATTCAAATGATGGGAATTTATAGAAATCAGAAGTCCTAGTAGAGAATAAGATATTTCAAATGCTGCATCTTTTTATTTTGTTATGTTTTTATGACGTATTGATTTAAGCAAAAGATTCCCTCCGCATAAAATGATGATACACAGAAATATATTGATAATAAGAAGTACTTGATATAGAACTCTAACTTTTATGGTTTTTATTGATTAGAATTTATATAAGTGAACAAGTTTGTGCAAAATTTATATTTCTAATTCTTCTTACAATTAACATTAGAAAACGTTTACTTTAGGTAAAGACATTCTTACCCTTACATGCAAATACAATTAAATGCTTCTTCTCTTCCTTGAAGTAGGAAGCAAAATTTTAAGCTTTATAGACTTTCACCAGATATTTAAATATTAGTTTATGTTTGGCAGCACCAGACTCTGACATTTGCTTATTATAGGAATGTCACTGGGTGAGTACAGACTTTGGACAGAACCATGGTTGTTTGTCAGCTCAGCAGTGTTCTTTCCGTAACCGTGGAAAATTTGCTTAATTCCTCTAATTCACTGTTTCTTTATAACTAAAATAGCTAACTCATTTCTTTGATTGTAAGAAATATATGAAAGCAGCTAGTCATTTCCTGTCATATATATGATGGTGACAATAAATGCTAATTATTATTACCAATGTCATCCTGAATTTTAGTGACTAGAATTACAATGGATGTGCTTTATAAAATTAAATACAAATAAACAAAAAAACAACCATATATATATATATATATGCACAATATATACACACACATGTGTGTATATATGTGCTTAAAGAAGATTTTATATATATATATATATATAGCCTTTTGGGAAGGAAGTAGCATCTTATCAATTTGTTAAACTTTCATCCTTAATTTCTATTTTTGAAATTCAGGTTTTCCCATCAGGTCCTCTTCAGAAGACTTTCATTTATTATCATTTAGCATCCATACTTGGCAAGTGATATTTTATTCAATCCAAATATGAATTCTATTTTATAAATTAGAAATATAAAACCCCTGGGAATACTGGGTTGCTGAGTTCAAAACATAACTAATATTGTTAAATACATCTGCAAAATGTGCCTCTAATTTCAACCAAAGACAGTGACTCAGCATGCCAAAGAAAGTGCAATATTTTCAAAAAGTCAGTATTAGAAAAAAAAAATCATCTTACTTTGATTGAAGGATTATCATATGATTTTAAGGGATGTTGAAAAACTGCATTATCTTACATATAATAGTAATAATATTACTCCAAACAATCTAGTTAACATTTTCTCCATATAGATGCAACATATTCAGTTGAAAAGATCTTGTGAGCCTGAGTGTTTTCCTTCTTGTTTTACATCTTCTGGAGATGAAGGAAAAATACAAGTGAATGTGTCCATTATAGTTAATCTACTAACACTTCTTAAATGTTTTTATACTACATATACATATGTAAGGTTTTACTTTTAAAAAAAAAATAGGATTCAGATAATCTCTATTTCCATCACATAATTTTACATGCTGTTTCACAAGGAATATTTATTACATAATTTTTAAATATTCAGTTTGAGAAACATGCTAATATATTGTCAACTGTAAGTTTGCCAAAAGAACCATTAATAAAGTGGAAATTACACATGAATAGATATTTCAACTTTTTTTTGGAAAAATGAGCTTTATTTCTACTAATCTGATATACTGTTTTAACATCATTAATCTATCTCATTATTGGAAATAAATATGATTGGGGGAAAGGAGTACTTGACAACCATGTGATTCTGACATTAGTATAATTTAATTGAAAAATTTGAAATGGTAAAGCAACGTTTTTTGGCTAATACTTCAAAGATGCAAAATTCTTCACCCATATTGTACTTTTAAAAATTCATTAAGACTGCTGACAAAGTTTTCACTTGGGTGCTTTGAAGAATAATATAACTGAGCCAAGATCCGAATAAATGAAAGTCATAACTGCTCCATATACCACAGTTATGAGTAGGCAAATACCCCAGGCTTACACGATTTCAAACACAAGCAGTTACATTTCCTTCATTAAACAGCAATTTCTTCAATTCATCATCAGAATTACTGTCTGTTAAGATTTAATAATAAATGAGTGTAAGAAAATTATCTATAGTTCTCAGTGTACTGGTAATGCACTGATGATTTTAATACTTTGAATAAAAACAGAATGGCAGAGTCTTTTTACATTTTGGAGACTGCAGCCAGTTAACTTTATATCGTAGCAGAAAGCATATGGCAGTTCCAATTTTTTCTTCAGTATTTACTGATTCAACAGAAAGAAGATGAAAGAGAATACCAAAGGGTAAGCAAGGAGAGATAGAGCGATTTCTTCTTTCCATGTAAAAAGCTGAACTTACTAATTATAACACAGAAAGATGATATTGATTCCATGTAATGACTGTTGTATTCTATGGGACAACTAAACCAGATTTAACAAACTGGAGGGTTTCATTTTAAATCTATATTGACCCAATTAATTGTTTATTATTAACATAATTCAGTATTAGTGACTCAGTCCAGGAATAGGAAATGCTTAGTAACTGGAGTGAAAGTTGTATATGAAATTAAGGCTATTTTTTCCTTATAGATTACAAAGCAAAGTCTTTCCAATGCACCCTTAGGGAAGGGGGCCCCAGGGTACACATTGTAATCCCCCACAGCAAGAACAGTAGAATAGAGAAATTTTTAAAATATTCCAATGTTTCAGACTCACCTAAACTAAATGATATTTTTGAAGGTGCTGTCCAGTTTTAGGTATTTGTTTTAAAATCTCAAGTAATTCTAAACTGTACTAACAATTAAACAATATTGATTAATGAATAAATTCTATCCTAGGCTCTTTTGGTTATATTTCTATAAAACACTGGAAACTAAAGGTGTTATGTATAGATAGGTTGTACCACATAAGGATAACTTTATTCAAAATTTTAAAAAGAAATAAAAACTACTTAATTTTTTCAATCAATATATTGTCCTACAAATGATTTTTAATATTATAGCAAACAGAAAGAGAACAGACTGTTAAGATAAATACTACAAAGACAGTAAGTGATTCCTTTACTTTCATGTCTTCTTTGAGTCATCTACATCTTTTTGCATTTATAGATTTGGGCTGTTATGGAATTCAATTCCTCACAGGATGTGGAATAATAAAGCCTTTAAATTCAAATTAATGTGGCCCAGTGTTCATTTTCTCCTTTTCTTTATCTGTTTTTTCTCTTTTAGAAATAAATGTCTATTTCTAATAAGTCAGCCAAAGTAGGAAAGTATGTAAAGAGGAAATTCACAAGTTTCGAAAGGTTACAATGTTCCATGCACAACTATAGTGAGAGCCTAAAGCATCCTATTATAAAACACGGAGAATATCTACAACTGGGATGAGTTCACACATGAGGTAAAACATCACTTTAATATTCTCATAAGAGTTGAATGCAAAGTGAAGAGCCTCATGAAATGGGTATTCTATAAGATTCAAAGATTCTTTTGATGGCAGGACACAACATTCTGACAAGGATAGATGAAAGTGGGGGCCTCTTTGTTACTTTCAGCTCCAGAGGAGAGGAGGTTGCCATACAAAGATAAACAGCGGGTTCCCCTGGGGCAGGGTAATGGCAAACTGGAGCTGTACAAGGTAGCTAATGCACGGCCAGGAGGGTGGGGTTAATGGGTTAAGCATGTGTCCTGGGTTCCCTGTGGACTGGTTGTGGTGCATACATAGAGTTCCCTGGAGAGTGGATGCCTCATAAGGGCAGTGATTAGAGATAAGGGCTTAGTAGACTGCTTGTGAAGGGGATCTGAGAGTTTTTAACTACAACCTCAAAACTGAGTCAAAAACAATACTTGTGAAATATTATATTAAAATTAATGTTTCTGATGTCTTGACATCAGTTTTTGTTTGTTTTTATATGGGATCTCACTATGTTGCCCAGGCTGGAGTGCAGTGGGACCATCAGGACTCATTGTAGCCTGAACCTCCAGGCTCAGGTAATCCTCCCACTTCAGCCTCCAAAGTAGCTGGGACTACAGGCACATGCCACCAAGCCTGGCTAATTTTTGTATTTTTTGTAGAGATGGAGAATTGCCATGCAGCACAGGCTGGTCTCGATCTCTTGGGCTTAAACAATCCTCCCACCTCAGCCTACCAAAGTGCTGAGATTACAGGTCTGTGCCAGGCATCAGTTTTAAGCTCAACTATTTGGGGTTATTTATGTGGCCTTGATTGTATAAGAGAATTCCAGACAGTAGAGCATGAGTTGCCGTAAAACGCAAAGAAAACATTTTAGGATGAAAGTAGAAAGGAGGAAGCCCACTAGAAGCGTGAGGATTGCTGAAGGCCAGCTTGTAGCATGCCCGCTGTTGTTTCATATCAAACAGGATAATAAATTAATCATGGCAGGGACTTCCAGTCATATTTTAATTGAATTATGGAGCATATTAAATATATGGGTTATATTTGTTTTGGTGTGACATTACAAACATCTTCTTGTTTGTAAATAAATACTCAAGGGCCAATCTATTCTCAAAATCATTTTGTGTCAGGTTCTCTGACCTGGATTAAGCAGGTCTCATATTTTTTGGACTTTGGAAATATAGAATACTAGAACCGGACGCTTGTAGATTAGCGTCAATGATTTTCAATTGCTGGTTTAGAAAGAAGCTCTTTGTGGCTGTTCCAGCAATCCCAGAGTGGTAAGGAGTCCCAGTATTATATATATGAACACAGGACATTAGTGACATTTGTCCAGGTGGAGAAGAATGATTAACATTTATATAAATAGGAAGAGAGACAAGAATTCATCAGCGTGGTCTGTGGCTTAAAGTGGTGGAAGGGCAAACAAGAGGGGATGTGGGCCCTTGTGGGTTGTGGCAGAAGAGAGCTCTGTGGTGTTATCCTTTGATTGGAAAGCTGTCCCTCACTTTAGGTAAATAGACATTACTAAAGAATGAACTGGAAGAAGATAGTAGTCTTTGTGTGCCTAAGGAGAGGGTGTAGAGGTGTAGAGCTGTCCTTTAGGAGCTATGTGCTATGTGTTGAGGAAACAGGAGAGCAGTTGCCACTTGCAATGTGGAGGTGATCTAGATGCAAAGGAGGTGGCAGTTTGGAAAAAGCTTTAGTTTACCAGTATTTTCCAAGAAAGATATTAGTTGGATGAAAGTGTGGTATGCCATGTGATCTGTAGAAGTAGGCATATGGCAAATCCACCAGTTATGGATTGTCAATGCATGAAAGACTAGTTTATTTAAACCTGTGTGTAAGTTGGATGTCTGTAAGTATCCAAAGGACTGCGTGATGGGTTTGGATTTTATTTGCAGCGAAGGCAAGATGCATAGGCACTGTTCAGATGGGAGGAACTAAATTATTTATAACCACCAGCATTTCAGGGTTTTAATTGAATTTCTATTCAGTTGTCCATTCTTCTGTCCTCCTGGGTAGCAAGGAGACAAGCTCTTAAGGCAGCCACTCTC
Source organism: Plecturocebus donacophilus (assembly GCA_004027715.1). NCBI lineage: Eukaryota > Metazoa > Chordata > Mammalia > Primates > Pitheciidae > Plecturocebus > Plecturocebus donacophilus. The sequence goes on from PVKP010001135.1 coordinate 148,556, forward strand.
ATTCCAACGCCTCCCGGTCCACCTTTGAGGGATTGAGAGTCACACTCAGTAGAGCTAATATTGCCTCCTTCTGAGAGAAGACAGTTGTTTCTTTAGCATGAGGTAGGTATCATCCCTTTAGCATGTTGATATGCAGAGATCTTAGTGCTCATGCATATTGGCTTGGGGTTTCACATTGTTTGCCTAATTAGGTCACTTAGGCTAGTGTTCAGGGGAATTCAGGAAGAATGTATTAATTCCCTTGCCTGCTTTGAATTAAGCAGTAAGCCACTGGCCTCCATGGGTGTGATCTACATTATCCCTAGGGAGTCTCAGGAACACAGAGTTTGCTAGCAATAGCAGTGAAGCGTGCAGCATCAAAGATAATAAGCGAGGCTTTTATCTCAACTGAAAAACACTTGCAAGACTGAGGTACCATTTCTCTCCTTTGAGGGAGCCCAGTCTTCACCTTCCTTCTGAAGGGGTTGCCTGAAACGAGGGTTTTGCCCACCATAATGATAAATTCAAACACCAAAGAAGGGTCAGGCCCTTGCGATTGGCCTCTGCCAAACACAGGCTGTGAACAGAAACACATAGGAATCCCAAGCTCAGAAAAGTGTGGCTGAAGTAGCCCATAGCTCCAATTGCTGTAAGGCAGATCCCCATCTAAGGTTGTATCTGGACACTGATGTTTATTCAGTGAGCACTGTTCATTTTGATTACGCAGATGCCAAGGAAATTTGGGTAAGATGAGATGTGACAACCATCAGCAGATGCAGCAACAAACACCAGCTGCTACAGCACAAGCTCATCAGTAGGTAGCACTTCTATCCCGTGCTGCTTTTGCCATGGTCTGGACTCAATTAGTAAACCAAAAACAATCTACCCAAGAGCTATCCATTCATCAGTAGTCATGGCCATGTACTTCTGCTCATGGCACTAAATGCTTTATAAGACTTGAAGATTCTTTTGATGGCAGGATACAGCACACTTGGATAGATGAAAGGCAGAACTCTTTGATACTTGCAGCTCAACATGAAAGGAAACAGACAGTTGCACCCAGGAATAGGTGCACCAGGGACAACTTGGAGAAAGCAGCTTCTGTATGCAAGCCGAGTGGAACTAGCTGGGAATCCCAGGCTCCCTGTGGATGGGCCGATTTGAATAATTTCATGAGCACCAGGGGATAGAAGCTGTCTCTAGTTGTGTGGTACCTGGCCCCAGAAGGTGGGAGCCCGATAACAGAAGTGGTTGGGTGTATGCATAGAGTTGCCTTGAGAGTGGCAGTCTGGTAAGGGAAGTGATTAGAGGTAGGGGCTTAGAGAACAGCTGTGAAGGGAAATTGAGAGGTTTTCATCATGACTTTAAAATTAAGACAACACGTGTGAAATTTTATATGACAATAGGTGCCCTTGATTCTGTCATTCCATTCACTTCAGTATATCAATAAAGCCTTCATTAACACCACAGAATTGAGAAAATGCTATATATTTTATTCCCCCTTTGATTTTTAAAACTTAAGATTCCTCTTGAAACTGATTCAAAAGCTCTGTCCAGTAAATAGTGTGAGAAATCAAAAGGAACATTTTTTTTCTAACCTTATTGGTTTGTTAAATACAAAAAATAATAGGCAATCTCTCCCATATGAAGAATTGTATCATACCAGAATTTGGATTTTGCTTGGTGTTATACGATGTTTACTCTTTGAATTGGTGCTAAATATTTCCTTTCTTTCGGAATGTTACCTAACTTTGGTTTATTTTTTGGATTCTGTCAGATCCAAAATCCATGTGACTCTATTTAGTTTCCTTCTTTTAGGTATATTACTTTCTCTATACTCTGGAATATTACAGTATTATAGTTTAGGTTTAAATGATTTTGGATATCATATATTATAATATCCTCACATTTACATGAGAAAATTATTGCATAAGTTTCACCAACCATTTATTCCAGTTATTTGGCCTGTTTTGTTGCATGTTCATAGCAGCGCTGTTGCTCATGGCTGAAACTGGAAACAACTTAAATGTCCATCAATGAATAAATCAGTAAACAAATTGTGGTATATTCACATGATGAAATATTATTCTGCAATAAAAATTAAAGAAATAATATATTTGACAATAGGAGTGGACTTCACAAACATTAAGCTAAGTGAAGAAAGTCAGACAAAGAAGGACATATATTGTAAGGTACTATTTATATGAAATGTCAAGAATACACAAATATAGTGATGTAAAGTGGATTAGTGGCTGCCGGGGCTAATGGTTGGCATGGAGAGTGGTTGTAAAATGAAAGGAACTTTCTTTTTGCATTCATGAAAATGTGCTAAAATTAGATTGTGGTGACAGTTGTACAACTTTGAAAATACACTAGAAGTCATTGAATTACATATCAAAAATGGATAAATATTATGCTATATAAAATTACATTGTAATAAAGCTGTTGAAAAAAGAATTATGGCCTACTATGGCCTACATCTGAATAAACAAAAACCACACAAAATGATGATGATTTAAATTATAGCAATACTAAACTATGATAAACAGCAACAAACAAAAATAGGCATTCTACCTGCTTTACTAGAAGTTATAGTTCACTTTAAAAGGCATATTTGTATCAAATATTAACATAAATGAATCTGAAATTGCCAGTGTAACACAGGGCTATCCTAAAATGCATGGCATCTTTAAATAAAACCCATGAGAGGAGACTGTGACTTTAGTCAGGGAGATCAACAAAATCAAGGGACATTTGTGCCAACATCTAAAAGACAGAAAACAACTAGGCTGAAAGGAAAAGATGAACCTCCCAAGCAGAGGAATCTCAAGATGTGAGATTTGCAAGGATGGACTAAAGCAGCTATTGTGCAGAGACTGGAAGGAAATCAATCTGGAGAGTAGGATAAGGTCTAAACCATAGTCTAAAAATAGTTTCACATCATATTAGGTTCAATCTGAAATTATCCTAATATTTGAAATAGAAGGGGTGACATTATCAGATTTGCATCTTAGAAAGATCATCACAGCTGCAATGTAGAAAATGCATTTCAAGGATGTCAAAGAGAGAGAGAGAAGCTGCACAGTTAGGGGAAGTGAATATGGAGATGTGGCCAAATGTTTAACTTTCTAGGAAATAGAGTCGGTGGACCTTGTTGAGTGATCAAACACAGACTTGACAAAGGAGGAGGAATGGAGGTCATCCCCAGATTCCTCTCTTGAGAAGCACATTGCATCACGGTGGCATTCCCTAAAACCAGGCACAGTGGAAAGGGATCAGGTTGGGCGAGGACATGATAACTTTCCTTTGGTGTTTGTTGAGTTCAAGGTATCTTAAGTTTCTGCTCTCTGTGTAGTATCCTGATATCGAAGACAATTTTGAAAATTTTTGAATAAAAACCTAAATATTCTAGATCTTATGAGAATTGTGTTGGCATACGTTAAAAAGTCCATGATACTCTCATTAGCAAATACTAATGTCTTGCTTACACAAAAACAACAAAAATGAAGAATTTCATGAAGCATTTTGAAAAAAGTTGTGAAAGCAAACTAGAAAACAAAAAGGGTATTCTACTTTGCTTATGTGATCTACCAGGCCCCTCTTGTTTTGTCTTTATTTATTTATTTTTTTTTGGAGAAGGAATCTTGCTCTGACTGTCGCCCAGGCTAGAGTGCAGTAGCACGATCTCTAGGCTCAATGCAACCTCTGCCTCCTGGGTTCAAGCAATTCTCCTGCCTCAGCCTCCTGAGTAGCTGGGATTACAGGCACCCACCACCACACCTGGTTGATTTTTGTATTTTTAGTAGAGACGAAGTTTCACCATCTTGGCCAGGCTGGTTTCAAACTCCTGACCTTGTGATCCACCCAACTTGGCCTCCCAAAGTGCTGGGATTATGAGTATGAGCCACTGTGCCTGGCCTGTTCTGTCTTCTTATTCCCAGCTCCTGTCTCTATCTGACTCACATTTTATGATTCAGGAAAAAAAATTACTTGTAGTTTCCTGGAATACATCATGCTATTTCTTACCTAAGTGCTATTTTTTATATCTTCTTTAGCAGTGCTCTTCCTAATTCCCAAATTGCCTGTGTTATTGATGTGTGTCCTGTAAGATTAAGCAGAGGCAAACAGTTCTGGAAGCTGATGCATCTGAAGAGTAACATCAGATCCAGACCATGGTCTAAACATGATTTCACATGATACTAAATTTAATCTGAAATTATAATAATATTTTAAATAGAGGAGGTGACACCAGCTACATGTTTTATAAAGATAGTCATGACTGCATACAGTTCAGGTAGCTGAATTAGATCCTTCTCATCCATTCTTCTATTGCCTTTCATGCCTCCTCTTTCACAGTAATACATTTAATACAGAGTTTTGCAACCATTTGTAATTATCTGTTTATATTTCTGTTGGTTTCACTCCTTTGTTAGAACATCGTGTCTTACTCAGGTTTATATTTCCAATCTTTAGCACAATAGCTGTTAAAGAGTTGATACGTATTAGATTCTCCAAATGGAATGCTCAAAATAACATTCCTCTTCACTACCTCGTTATGAAGAGATTGAAAAACAAAACTAAGATAAAAATCAAGGCCAAAATGATTATCTTTATCACCAGAAAAGTTCAAGTTGTTGGATGCTGATATATACAGGCAGAAGGCCTTACCAATGCCAAACTCTTAAATGAGAGACATGTCACTCCATCATGGGAAATACGGGACTGAGGGTTATTGTAAACTTATAGTGTGAAGGAGATGAAGGAAATGAAGCAAGTTTGGCATTACATTAATTGAACTTCATTCACAGAAAAAAAAAAAAGATCATGTGTAGGAATATGCATTCTTAATCAACAGGCCTCAATAATTATGTTGTATAATTGAAAACAAAACAGTGAGACTTGCCTTAAGAAAAAAGAGAAGACTTATACAGTGGGGAGAGGAACAAGGTTACTGGAAAAGAAGGCTATAAGGATACCATCAACATTTCATTCCAATAGGTACTATTAATTTAAAATATGTATTAACGTTTTAAATATTAATTTTCTAAAATGACTTTCATTCCCTACATAAATTGAATTTCTTCACTGGTCAATCATATATAGCAAATGTAACCTTCAAGCAGGCTTATGCTTACAGTAATTATTTAGTTTTAGAATTTACTGGTTTGTGTTTTTGCCCCCAACGAATGTCTTTGGCTTCTAAGAACCAATAAGGAATTCTGTTAACAATAAAATGAGTTACAAAAGCTGAAAATTATGAATCCAGCAACTTATAAGCTTGCTTAGCAACAACCTGGTATCCTGAAGCTTAATTTTGAATCAGTTAACCCCAAAAGGACTGCAGAATTCATTTTCATTGCAATATTTTAAAAAGATTTTCCATTCACATTTAAAACATTTTCCATCTGTTATTTAATCTTTCATAGATTCTCTCAAGCATCAAATTACATTTGTTATATTTATATTTCCAAATATTTCTCAGTTAGAAAAATAAAAATTTCACTTTAGATCATAACTGACCAAAACATTTGGGTAAAATTAGCTCTCTGTGAAGAAAATATTTTAAAATTTGACATTTTTTTCTATTGATGCGTCTCATAGCTGGGGTAAATGTCAAGAAATATTTCACTGAAGGCTATTTCATTATTTTACACACAACCACAAGTTTAACGTCCTACATGAACATATGTTCTGAAAAACTCTTCAATTCTTTTGTCAACTAGAGACATATTGCTTAGAAAACCAAATGAAGCTAGAGACATTTGTCCAAACCTGCTATTTTAGCTGTCAAAACTGCATCTACCAGAACAATTTCTTCTTTTGTTGATTTTCAATGATGACAATAAAAATATTATATTTTATGTGTTTCTACAATAAAAATATAAAACTGAGATTTTATAAAACACTATGTTAAGTTTTTGATCAGGTTTATTTTTATAAAAGTTACTATAAGAAATGAATAAGGCATTTCTAAGATGTCATTAGAAAACCTTTAACATGTGAATAAAAGGAAATTCATATATTAATATTTGAATTGCAAAAGACACATAAATTTATATTAAATAAATGTAAAATAGCATTTGAAACACTTAAAACTATGTTGTTGGAAAGATTTTGTAACCAAGTGTTTACATAGCATAATAATTTGGTGAAGGCAATTTCTAGGTCAAAGTCTACATTTTCAAATTGTAAACAGTTTTGTTTTGTTTATTTTTTTAAAAAAAATAAAGTGTGTAGAGTTGTTCTATGGAGATTCCAAGAAAAATATGAGGAACCCTATTAGCCTGTTCTCATGCTTCTAATGAAGACATACCCAACACTGAGTAATTTATGAAGGAAAGAGGTTTAACTGACTCACAGTTCTGCAGGTCTGGGGAGGCCTCAGGAAACCTATAATCATGGCAGAAGGGGACATGAACATGTCCTTCTTCCCCTGGTGGCAAGAGAGAAAAGAATGAGAGCCAAGAAAAAGGAAAAGCATCTTGTAAAACCATCAGATCTCCTGATAACTTACTCACTATTACAAGAATAGCCTGAGGGAAACCACCTTCATGACATGATTCAATTACCTTCCACCAGGTCCCTACCACCACATATGGGGATTAGATTTGATTGGGAACACAGCCAAACCATATCATTCCACCCCAGGCCTCTCCCAGATCTCATGTCCTCACATTTCAAAATGCAACCATGCCCTTTCAGTAGTCCCCCAAATTCTTAACTCATTCAGTATTAACCAAAAAGTCCAAGTTCAAAGTCTCATCTGAGACAAGGAATGTCCTTTTTACCTATGAGCCAACAAAACCAAAAGCAAGCTAGTTACTTCCTAGATACAATGGGGGTACAGGTAATGGGTAAATACACTGGTACCAAATGGAAGAAATCGGCCTAAACAAAGAGGCTAAGGCTCCATGCAAGTCTGACATCCAACAGGGCAGTCATTAAATCTTAAAGTTACAATACAATTTTCTTTGACTCCACTTCTCACATCCAAATCACACTGGTGCAAGAGGTAGGCTCCCGCAGCCTTGAGCAGCTCCACTCCTATGGCTTTGCAGAATAAATCCCCCCTCTTAGCTGCTTTCACAGGCTGGTGTTGAGTGTCTGCAGCTTTTCCAGTTGTATGATGCAAACCATGTGGATCTGCCATTCTGGAATCTCAAGTACAGTGTCCCCCTACTCTCAGCTCCATTAGGCAGTGTCCAGTGGGGACTCTGTGTGGGGGCTCCAACCCTATACTTCTCTTCCACACTGCCCTAACAGAAGTTCTCTATGAGGGCACTGCCCTGAGAGCACACCTCTGCCTGGGCATCCAGGCATTCCCATACATCCTCTGAAATCTAAGCGGAGGTTCCCGAACCTCAATTTTTGACTTCTGTGCAACAACAGGCCCAACACCACCTGAAAGCCACCAAGGCTGGGGGCTTGTACCCTCTGAACCAATAGCCTGAGCTATATGTTGACCTCTTTCAGCCATAGCGGGGCTGAAGCATCTAGGACTCAGGGCACCATGTCCCTAGGCTGCATAGAGCACGGGGTTTCTAGGCTTTGCCCATAAAACCATTTTTCCCTCCTAGGCCTCAGGGCCTGTGATGGGAGGGGCTGCCATGAAGGTCTCTGACATGACCTGGAGAAATTTTCCACATTGTTTTGGTGATTAGTATTTGGCTCCTAATTACTTATGCAAATTTCTGCAGCAGACTTGAATTTCTCTCCAAAAAATGGGTTTTTCTTTTCTACTACATCTTTAGGCTGCAAGTTTTCCAAATTTTTATACTCTGCTTCCTCTTGAACTCTTTGCTGTTTAGAAATTTATTCTGTCAGATACTATGAATTATCTCTCACAAGTTCAAGGTTCCACAGATCTCTAGAGCAGGAGAAAAATGTCTCCAGTCTCATAGCTAAACATTGCAAGAGTCACCCTTATTCCAGTTCCCAACAAGTTCCTCATCTCCATATGAGACTACCTCTGCCTGGACTTTATTGTCCATATCACTATCAGCATTTTGGTCAAAGACATTCAACAAGTCTCTAGGAAGTTTCAAACTTTCCCACATTTTCACGTCTTCTTCCGAGCCCTCCAAACTGTTCCAACCTCTGCCTACTACCCAGTTCCAAAGTTGCTTCCACATTTTCAGATATCCTAGTAGCAGCACCCCACTCTCTGTGGTACTAGTGTACTGTATTTGTCCATTCTCATACTGCTAATAAAGACATACCAGAGACTGGGTAATTTATAAAAGCAAAGGGCTTAGGAAGCCTCAGGAACTTACAATCATGGCAGAAGGGAAAGCAACCATGTCCTTCTTTATATGGCAGCCGGAGAGAGAAGAATGAGAGAAGAATGAGAGTTGAGAAAAAGGGGTAAGCCCCTTATAAGAGCGTCAGATCTCGTGAGAACTTACTATCACAAGAATAGCATTGGGGAAATTGCCCCCATGATTCAATTACCTCCCACCGGGTCCCTCCCACCACGTATAGGGATTATAAGAACTACAATTCAAGATGAGATTTTGGTGGGGACACAACTAAATCATATTAGAAACCAACTGCCACATTAAAAAATGCTTTAAAAAAATTGAACTCTGCTAAAACATTATTAGAAAGCATACAATTTGTGGGATTCCATCACAGATAGATCTATTCAAAGTGCAAATATCTGTTTAAGGGACTTACAAGGAAAAGAAGCCAGTATTAAAAATAAGCTTTTAAATATACAGCAAATTTTACCAGTCAAAAATAACCATCTTTTTATCATTAGGGATGGGTTTCAGGTGTTCCCCAGGAAACTTTACAGTCAGGTATAAACTTTTGTGATAAAGGATGTTCTTTTAAAGATAGAACTATGTGTTCTTCCTGATATAGGCTATAATATTTAATCTGTCTTATCATAAACATGACCGGAGTGAATTTTTACCTATATTAACTTATCTTTGTTAGAATTTCTTTCTTCTTCAGTAAAGCTAATGGCATTATGTTTAAGTTCTATAGGTTTCTGGGTGTTACAAGAAAAAAAGAAAAAAAAAAAAAAGAAAATATCCAAGAATCAA